>JBBPOF010000013.1:0-100945 GCA_038091315.1 Porphyrellus cyaneotinctus | reverse complement strand
GGGATGCAGAACCCTTGCGTTCCGAGTGTGTGTACGACGGAGCACACGATGTAATTCAACTTAAACAGTGCGCGGGTACACCTCGCCAGACTTTCGATCAACTCGCCGGCAAAGGACAAGAAGCAAGACAAGAAAGGCATGACTCTCTTCAATGCGCGCTGACGCGATAGATGGGGGAGGGACGAAAGACGTGCACTAGCAGTATTCAGTTGGTCTCTCAACGTGGGAAGGTCGAGGAGGGTCGTGAAAAGCGATGTTGTTTGGACACCTAGTCGAATGTAATTGTCCATGACCTCTTCGGGTTCAGGGGTTGGTTGAGGGAGTGATGCCGCCTCGGGGCATTTGCGAAGCATGGACTGGACAGTGATGAGAAGTGTATCGATGATGTTGTCTGCATTTCCGACAGTATCGTCCTCTGGTGATGGCTGGTTTGACTGGAAAAACGAGAATTGGCCTTGCTCGTAAATCCATTCCCGGGTGGGTCGGAGGATATATGCCAACTGAGGACATGTTATTGACATCTCTTCCAGTTGTCCCGGAAGCTCGCTCAGGTATCTTGCAGCGTCCAGAACGACCTCATATTCGTCTAGAAATGGTTTGGTTATTCTTTCCAGTTTCTTATTGCGATCTCGAAACGCACCTCGAAGGAGTACAGAAGGCATGATGACTTGACAAGATTGAAGCACCCTGGACAGACGATCTTGCCACATGGACGCTGAAGCAGCCAGACTTTGACATTTCCCAATTAGATCGGGGACGGAACTGATGCTCTTCTCTATTTCAGAGAAGATATCCATGCCTTCAGCCAGCTCTTCCAGGGCACGGGCGGAATGGCACAGAGCACTGTACATTGGTTCAATTTTATCATGTGCGTGAATTATGATTGTTTCCGAGTGCTCCGAGAGAACCTGCAGTCGGTCCGCTTGCCGGCGAAGTGCCGTGTATCCAGAAAGGGCTTGGGATAACCTAGATATGCACGGTGATTAAAACATACCCCAGTGACTATGGTGGGAAATATATACCCTGATCTACCCTCTAGTGCTAACGAGTACCCGGATTCCACCAGAGATATGCCTCGAGAGAGGTCGCGTGTCCCCATGTCTGAGTGGTGATCCGAAAGTACCTTCCGAAGCGCAGGGAGACACCCACGTAGCCGATCAAAATAGTGTTCCGTTTTCTCCACGGACTCCATTCCGGTGCTCATGGGTATCAAAGGCTGGTTTCGAATCCAGTATTCGTCTCGAAGTCGGTTGAGGATCTCAGGCTTGATATTCTGGGCCAAGCCACCACGCTTGAGCTCTTTGAGGAGGTCGCTCCAAGCCTTTCTTTTACGAAGAAGTAGGTTCTTCTTGTACTTTTCTTGCCTTTCTTTGGCTAGATCCGGAGGAATGGTATAATTCGCGAGGTCTCTGGCGGTCACGATAATGTCCAGAGAAAGTTGTTCCACATCCTCGGCGGAATACCTCGAGAGGAACTGACGGATTGAAATTCGGATGAAACTGTTGAACCTGTCGAGGGTTTGGCGGAAATTCCGGAGATGAGGAGGCACGGAAGTCGAACTTGAGATAACGTCCGTGACAGCGACCACAGCTGAAGAGGGAGATGAAGGTAGGAAGACAGCCCGCTCTGCGCGATGGTGCGCCTCGGCGTCTCCAGCAAACAACGGACCCATTTTGTCCGTGACAGATTGTCTAAGAACATCGCGGAACTTGCGAATGAGTTTGTATAGCTGATGGTGCGTCCTTAGAGCGCTTTGCTTCAAGGCTTGGACGTTAACATCTTTCCAGCTCGCAAGCTTGACGAATGCTTCCACTTCTTTCTCCAGCGTCTGTCTTTGGTCCTTCAACAATGCTGAGATCGAGGGGACGAAAAGGTTAAAGTACCGCCAGGAGGAGTGGACGATACAGGCGACTTGAAGCAGAGCTTCCCGGTGGATGGGAGATTCTCGAGGTGCGACGTGGTGGATGAAGGCCTCAAAACTTCGAAGCAGGTCTAGGCGGACTTGGAATTGACCAAGCGAACTAGATTGAATGAATTCGTCAAGGAGCGATGGCAGTTGCTCGAGATACCCTTCTAGACTGCCAGGGTCAACAACTGCACTCTCTTCTACGGCATTCAGCGGTCCCCGGATGAGAACTTCATACAAACGGAACAAGAACTCTGCCGCGCCTCCAATGAACGACTGGCTTTGGGATTCCAGCAAATTCCTCCAGCACGACAATTCTAGCCTTCGCCACTCAACGATGAGGGTGGTCAATTCATGACGATGCTCCTTGAGGTTATTGTCACGGTTTGCGTACATCTCCCAATCTTCCGTCTGCATCAGCAATTGTTCTAGTGCCGACAACAACTTAGCAACAGGAGCGGCGAAATCGAATGCCAGTATGACATCACAGCGATCAATGAGATGCTGGAGTACCATCTGATCCGGCCAATCTCGAAGAATTGCAATGAGGCGAGTACGAAGGGATCTGATCACCCTTGACACTTTTTTGGCCTCTAAGATATTCGAATCGGCATAGAAGTTGAAGGATTTCGAAGAAGGGCCAGGGATACCGCCTATCTCTCTAAGATGTCCATGAAGAAGAGAGAGCTGGAGGTGTAATGACTGCGTCTCAAGTGAGTCTGGTAATGGCAATGAATTGGTACTCAACCAGGACCGCAGAAGGGTCTGTCGCAGAGCATTGAATTGGCTTGTAGTGTGATTGATTTTGGTGAGATTCATCCCTTCGCCCATGAGTTCCAAATGAAGTGCGAGAAATTGGCGCTGCTGATCCGTAGTCAGATGATGTGCTGGCTTGCTACTGGGATGCCTATCCGGGGTTTCGGCAGGTTGAAGATCGTCCTCAAAAGTGGGAAATAGTTCCAAAAATTCCCTTTCCTCAACCTCGGCCTCCGTCGATACGTCATGCATCATCCTGTTTGCGCGATATAAAGAGTTGAGATCTTGCTCTTTTTGATCGTCACGGGCCCGATCTATTGACCAGAGGCGGTATGCTTGCTCGTAAGTGGTCGTTACTGCCATTGGTGCGGATGAAACTTGAGTACAATGGACCGCCGCGGCGACCCTTAATATCACGAGATCAGCGACAGAGATGCCTGCACCGACGGCAGGAAGGACTTGTAGTAATCGTGCGCTACGCGTGGAGGGGAACGCAACCAGACTGGTTACTAGTTCCGTGGTGTCTTGTCGCAAAGATAATTGCTGGGAACCACAGCGCACAAGGTGAAGGCCCAACTGGAGCTCTGCAAATGCCAAACGGAGGATACAGGTGATGTCATCGAACTCGGTGTAAATATTTTCTACGCGCTGGCAAAAGCCCGAGATCGAGTCCTGGACAACCACCTCGCGATCTAAGGCAGAAGCGTCTCTTGATTCCAGAGCATGCACCAACTTGTCAATTTTGGAATGGTGGATGACTTGGTTGATGAATTGTGACACCTCCAGCCAATAGGTATGTAGATTTACTACGTTGTCCCGAGTTGGAATGTTCGCCGACATGTGGGGAGCGTTTGACAAATCCTTGGCGCGGGCTTCAAGGTAACCAATGACACTGTTTGTTTTGTTTGCTGCCGTTCGGAGCTCGAGCTGGGCGTGGAATGCGATTTGCTGCGCCAGAAAGTTCGCTTGTTCCTGAGCGTAAGCCGCTGCATGGCGTATCATTGCGGCAGGATCAATGGGTACATTAGGAACGAAGAGTTCAAGGATGACCCTGCTCAACGCGATCCAACATCGCCCTAGATGAGATACCGCAATCTCCGACGATGAGAGAGTATTCCCGCTGTAAGTAGTCAAGTGTTGGATGGCCTTTTGCAATGGTTTATAATTTGTGCGTTGCAAGAGATCGATCAGAGTTTTCGACCATTCTATACTGTTTTTCGAGAGAGCCGTGCGCATCTGATGGAATGTGGTTTCATCATAGGAAGCCGCAAAGCAAGACGCAAGCTTAAAAAATGATAAGCCTGTATTTCTGTACGAATTTCCACTTGCTACTCACCAAAACTACGCTTTGGTTGAATAATGCAGTGAGTTGCTGAAGTCGCGAAGTACTCGCAAAACACTGTAACACAGTTAGTCTAATATGACGCTTGAGTAATTCCCTATGCTTCTCGAGCGATGCCAACGAAACTCCCGCAAATTGACTATGAAAGAGTTAAACAGGCAAACGTATGAAAGCAAGGTCATACCTCTTTTCGAGGGCATTGAGAAGGAAAGTCGGGCTGAAAATGATGTGCGGTCCACTGATGCCCTGAAAAGAAGTGGGTTCTCGAAGAGTGCAACCCCAATTGTTACTACATACACCTTCGTCCGATTGTTTATGCCACAAGGCCTCAAGCCATTGAGTCTGCACAGTAGCGAGGATGCTAGGAGAAACTGAAATAGGGTTATGAGGAATAAAATGAGTGCAATAACACAATAACGCACTGTGGTCTGCATCATAATCCCATATCACATGCTGATACGATGCGAATCGACGCAAATCTTCATTAGGCTCCTCGAGAGCCGTTTCAATAAGCCGGTGGAACATCTGGATAACCACCTATACGGTGTTGTTTCACCTCCCTGTCCCATACATGCACGTTATTGCGGACTCACATTTTTGTTTTCCGTATGCAGATCACAGAGAACCTGTAATTCGACCAGAAGGGAGAGAGGATTGTATGTGCCGTGAAGGTCCATATTTTTCCCAGGAACCTTGAATATCCACTATAGAGGATTACGATATTGTAGAAGACAATGCGAATACCTACTTACGTCTTTGACCTGACGAGTCATGTGCGTTAGTCGCTTGGCGCTGTCTGGCGCCAAGTGAATTGGCAGAGTTGCAACAGCAAGGATTTCTAATTGTTCTCGACGCGACACTACGCAGATAGGTCAACAAGATAAAGATGAAAACTAAGATACTAGCACACCTGGTTCGGAAAGTTCCATAGGTAAGCAGGCCAAAGACTTGACGTCTACCGAAGTGATTCCCGCCGGCCGAGCTACGCGTAGCTGCGACCACATTTCGGCCAATCCAAGACCGGACGACGGAGAGGTCGCGTCTTCGAGAAGTGCAGATGCATAAGCAAGACGTTGATGCACAGGCGAGTGACCATTGAGCGCTTTGGAGATCAGCTTTGACAGCACTTGAACGTAGGAGTAGTCAAGGTCTTTCTGAGCGAGAACCTGACGAAGTTTTCTTGAAATGCAGAGAAGGTCCGCGGGTGTACTATATTCCTGCAGCGAACGTCATAAAATGGCTCCGGCATTCAGGTAAAGATGCTCACCGATTGAGGGCCGAATGACCCGGAGAGCAACTGCTCTAATACCCGCTGGGCAACCGCTCGTACTTCGGCAAGGATAGTTTGTAGTACCTCCATCAAATCCGCTGAACATTTAGCCAGAGCGGTGCTTGGCGAACTATTTGAAGTGCCCCCGTCACTCTTATCAAGGAGAAGAGCAGCGAAAAGGCGCAGACTTTCAAGTTTTAATGCATGGTGCGGGTAATATTCTTCGCGGTCTATGCAGCACGGACACGGTGGATAAACCAGGAAATCATCCATTGGCTATATATTCAAGCAAATTGAGTACATCGATGTGGAAGAGCGGATACAAGTCCCGCCTGTCATATGAACACTGACCAACACACTATCGAATGGGAATGGAGAAATTTGAGACTCTTTCTTCATCCTAGAAGCAAGCTTTCGCGAGACCTCACTGAAGTCAGGGTCTGCGAGCACAGAACAGAGCAACCTGTTGGGTAACGAAGCCTCCAGATAGCGCTTGAAGATCCAGTGAGCCGGGGGGAATGTCCTGACAGCGAAATGCACAAGCGCGTGTGACATGTGGGGATCGGACAAGTGCATGATTGGCGCATGAACCACGAGGGAGGATGAAATCGAGTCATTGTCAATACCGATGGATGGCAAGGGTTGGGAAGAGCAACGTGGGTATGCCGAAAGGATACCTCGGCGTGCCTGTTCGTGGGATACGAAACTAGGTGGCGTTGTCGTCGAACCAATAGGGAGGCGAAAGTGGGCGAGCATGCGGCGCCAGTCTTCTTCGGTAAAGGAAGTCAACAAACACACCTCCACGCTGCGATTCCGCATCGCCCTGGACAGTTCGCCATATTGAGGGTCCACGGTCATGAGCAAGCGAAAGTTCGGATGCGGCGTCAATATCTGTACCTCGCCATTGACGAAGCCTCGTTCAGTAAGTACCAAATTGCCGTTCGGCTCACAGAGGGAATTAAGTCGATCGAGGACAGAAGGATTACACATGTTCGCGCCATCGAGAACAAGCCAGTGACCGTTCTTCATCGCCCGTATCAATGGACCATCGATCCACTCGAAATGACCCCTCGTAGACCTAACTTGAGCCAGATCACGGACTCTGAGATCCAGATCTTGCCGGGCTGCATCGAGGGAAGAGCCTTCAACGTCAATCATTGACAGCTCTGTCAAGAGCCCAGAGACAACTTGTAGAACCGATGCGGAGGTCTTCCGACTAGAGGCCAACTCGCGTTGTACGAGAGCATGGTACTGATATCTTGAAGTGATCCCATAAGTAGAACGCGCGAAAGTCTCGGTGAGTTGGACCGCCTCCTCTGCGAGCGCCACGATCCGTGCGAAATCATCGACTTGTTCAAAACCACCCAAGATATCTGTTGTATCAGTTGCCTTGGAGATGTGGACTTCATAGAGATAGTTGCCTGAAAGGTTAGCAAGGGTTCTTATCAGGTTCGTTTTACCGCTATCATGGGAACCGGTCACGACAACTAGCCAGGATCTCGAGAGACATGCGCCAATAGCTTCCACTGCTGCAAGATGTATCTGTAGGACGTCAGATGTCCTATGAGGCAAAGTCAGATTGTGCCTCCTGGTACCGTAGTAGCCAAATTGTAGATGAGAACTTGAGATGGCCGGATAAGGGTTAGGAATGGGCGGCGAATCTGAGGTCAAGAAAACCTCATCGAATATGGCTTGAGCGTTTGCGCGGTCTTGCAAATTCCTGAACCTACTCAAGTAGACAATACGCATAAAGTGTCGGGGATGGACAGCTACGGTAGATGCTCGTAAGAGTTCGCCCCATCGAATGATATCACGGAGATTGAATTCCCAAGGACTGCCTTCGCGACCAAAGGTCCGTTTGTGAACAACTTCGTGATTTAAGCGAGTGTTGAACGCGATCATGGCACGAAGGGCATGTTCATCATATTTCGGGTACTGCTCCCGACAGACAATGAGCATATCATCGGGAGTAAGCTCCTCCACGTAGACCTTCGTGAAGCGATCGAGGAAGGATTTTGGGAGACCTTTCCTGCCACCGCCCTGGTGTAACGGATTTTGAGCAGCGAATACTCGAAAGGAGGGATGTCGAGTAAAGGTGCGGTCCAGCTCCGGTATGTAAACCGAGCCTCGATGATCCAGTATCGCATTCAAACCCTCGAGGACTGCCTGTGGGGCTAAATTCATCTCATCGAGAAGAACCCAATGGCCTTCCAGTAAAGCTTGTAGGAATTCTGCGGCTTTCCAGGCGAACTCCCCTGGTGCACCATTTTCCACGGGTAAGTCAGACCCGAACAAGTCTATCAGATCGGTCTGGTCTGAAAGATTGATGCGACACAAATGGTAACCGGAGATCTTCGCCAAGGCAGTAATAAGGGAGGTTTTGCCAACGCCGGGGCTTCCCTCCAGAAGGATTGGCTTGAGAACTTGACAGGCCCTGACCACTCGCAGCGCATTCTCGCAAGCAGTGGGGGCTTGAAGATTGAAGCTGTGCATCAAGGTGCTTTCTGGTCCCTTGGGGAGTGTGAAAGGGCCAAATCGAACGAAGGTAGACTCATCATAGGGGTAAGAAGATATGTCCCGCGTGTCGAACGGAACAAGTTGGTGCAAAATGTGTACGGCTTCGTCCTTGATTTGTTGCAGAGCTTGCGGCGAATATGTTGCTGTTTGCGCCAAGGAACCTAGTCCATCCAGAAAGGTCATGTGGGCCCCATGGTACTGTACTACGAATGAACTCTCGAACTTGCAAGAAAAGTCGGAGACTCACAAATATCTCGCCGGCTGGTATCGCATCTTCTCTATCAGGAGTAAATACGGCATTTGAAAACGCAACCCAGGCCTGGAAAGGGGGGTGAGAAAGAAGAAACAAGATGTCTGCTAGGATCACTTGCCAGCATGTCCCTTAATGTACAAACAGAGCGGTCACCAACCTTCCCACGCAGCCAATCGGTAAACCGCAACAGTGGTATAGTAAATATCTTCAATGCGTCATGTGCCCAGGAACTCTCGATGATCATCTCAAGGTCAGATGGGTCGTCAACTGCGGGAACCCAGATCTCCGTGAAGCGATTCCGGAGGGCGGGGGATAGTTCCTTCTTCCCGTAGTCACCTCCCGGATTCATCGTCGCAAGAAGCTTGAAGGAATCGGCAGCATGCACAACAGGATATTCTCCGTTTGTACCTCCCCGCTCAGCAAGTACAATGATCCGGTCGGGCTCCAGCACGCTGTTAAGCCTTTCAAGCACCGAATCGTCAGCCAAAGAGATCTCATCAAGTAGGAAGACATCCCCGCCTCGCATGGCTCGGATAAGAGGACCATCATGCCACTCGAACAAGGATTCGGACGCAAAAAGGTTCTTCTGTGATTCCCGGAGAGCGGCCGCTAGAGAGGGATCAAGACCCGTCCCTAATAGCATGGAGATCTGGTCAAGCATCCCCAAAGTATCGGTGGGTGTACTAGCGATACCAGCGCGAGAGAGGAGAGACAATACATCACGACGAAGATCCGAAGAAGCTGTTCCCCGATTACGCACTGGTCGTAAGCCACCGATCAGGTCAGCTGTTTCCGTATTTTGATGACAACTGAGCGTATTCAAGTGCTTGGATACGACTTCGGCATACAATTGGCAAACAGACGTCTTTCCAGAACCAGTCTCTCCGACCAGTAGAACCGGCTCATTAAACCTCAAAGCCCTAGAAACCAGAACGAATAACCGTCGCATAGCGTGCGTCCAGACAACTTGTGTGGATGAAGGTACAGGACATCCGATGTATGCCCCGATGTCATCGCCTTGTAGGTTGTACAACGATTTCTCCTCTATTCGGACCTTCATAACAGTTTCTATGACTTCTTTGACGACAAGTTTGTCCTCGACGCGCCGAGCTCGTTCTGCAAGAAGCATGTAGCCGTTTTCCGCGAGTTCCTGATAGCCTATGGCATCCCTTCCAGCCCACCTGAACAGGTCTCGGAGGGTGGCAAAGCCTTGTTTACTCTCGAAAACACGCCCTGTCTGCCGCCGCTTTTGTAACTCCCGGAAGACGCTAACGATCCTTTGTCCATAAGACGGAGCGATTCGACATCGTTGGCACAGGATGGATTCCAGCTCTGCCTGCGGAACATCTTGAAAGTGAACTTCGAGGAAACGGTTGCGGAAAGCACGCGACAAAACTTTTCGACCGCCATATAAGCCCGGCGGATTTTGAGTGGCGAAGAGCATGAAGTGAGGATGAGGCCGAACAACTTCGTGAGTTTCCGGTATGACCAATTCGCGGTTATCATCTAGTAGTCGATTCAACGCTTCGAGGACGTCGGTCGGTGCAAGGTTCAACTCGTCCAATACGATCCAATGACCGCATCTGAGAGCGTAGGTGAGCAAACCATCCTTGAATACTAACTTTCCGGTGGCTGCGTCTGAGACATAAGACCCGATATACTCCTGGATATCGGTATGCTCGTGGTTATTGATACGAATGAATTGATGACCAGTTCGGCGAGCGAGGTACTCCACTGCACTGGTTTTTCCACTGGATGTCGGGCCTTCGATAAGCACCGGAAAGCGACGAGTGAGGACAATGCGAGCAAGATCAATAAGCTTCTTTTCCACAGAGGGAGTCATGATGTAGTCCTCCACTGAATCAACTTGAAGTGGACCCTTCTCCAGGTAGAATGGACCAAACTTGACGAATTCGTCGGCAGAGCCAGAAATAGGATGGGAAGGCTCTTTCGTCAACATGGATTTTGGATTCCGGACCCCAGAGAGGACATGCTTATGTGCAAGGCTCGCGGCGGCGTCTGCACTGGGCCCATCGAGCACCATGGTGAATGCCATCAGGCAACCTTCCCACAATGCTCGTCGCAGGCCATACACTGAGGAGATGTCGGCCGCAAAACTAAGAGCACGGATAAGTGTACGCATGCTGTAGTGAGGTCGATGATTTGATCCATCAGCCAACCGGCGATCGTCCGCCAGTAGTTTAACAGCAGCATAAAAGTCAGCGATATCCATAATGGCGGCTTTATCTCCGACCGCGCAGCGGCCGATATATTGGTGTATGATGCTGAGAAGCGTCTCGTGGTCAGCATCCGGGGGGGCAACGTCAATCTCGGTGAACCGTGCCCTGATATTTGGGGGGAGGTCTTTCTTCCCTACGTCTGTTGCAGGATTCATACAAGCGAAGAGGCGGAAATCAGGATGACGAGGAATTACTTCCAGCGAACCTTTCTCCGTCAGAGAAATGGATGCTGTTGGGCCACTAAGAAGCCCAGTTATGCATTCAAGCGTTTCTGGGCTTGCCAAGTTGATTTCATCAAGAAGTATCCTGATGATAGGTCAGGTAGGAGCCTGGTAGATGACATAAGAAAACCTACCAATCGCCTGAGCGGAGTGCCTTGACAAGAGGACCCTCCACAAAGTCGAAAGCAAATTTGCCTTGTCCTTGAGCATGTTGGATGTCGAACGCGTCAATGTCATGTTGGAACTTGTCCCAAGCATCTGCAGATTGTCGAAGCAGTGTTTGATCAAGTTTCCTCCGCTTCCTTGGCCCATCCGCTTCCGTGGAGGATAGGAAAGGTTCCCTGCGGAAAATCAGTAGAAGCCAACACTACTACTTGACGTTCGACACTCACTGTGCGTCTTCACTGATTTTTGACTCGACGCGCTCCTTCGCAAGCCGCACCGACTCTCGCCAAAGAATCACTACTCTCTTCCATTTGCTCTCCTGGACTGCTTTCTTGACAGATTCCTCATACTTGATATTCTTCTTCCGACTGAAGGTATTTCCAAAAAGCTCCAAAAACTCTGCATAAAGCTTCGAAGCAGGAATGCGAGCATCAACTGGCTTAAAGCCACCAAGTAGGTCTGATGACTCCGTTTGATGGGAGAGATTAAGCGATATCAAGGGGCGGCGGAGCAAAGAAGCAAGGTGAGTGATAGCACTTGTTTTCCCGGTACCAGTCTCTCCAGACAAGAGCACAGGCTCGCAAAGGGATACGGAAGTGGCAATCCGTGAAAGGAGGCGCACTGCAGGTTTGTGCAACGCGAAGGGACGGATCGGTGCGTTGAGATACACCGGCTTCGAAGGTCGAGCAGGGAGACGTACGCGGTCAACACGAACAGCAATGATGTCACCATTTCCATCTCTCTCCTCCTCAAACATAGGCACTCGCCCACCAAGCACCCATCGACGACGTTCAAGGTCAAGGCCGACATAATCGGCAACAAGGGCAGCTATGCGATCAGAGTGGGCTTGAGCGGGGCCAGTAAGGACGCCTGCACCAAAGAAGACATCCCTAGCTTCCAAAAAAAGTTCCTCTCGAAAAGCAAGATTTGGGAAGAGTGTAGCGATAGGAACGACGTCTTGATTGGAGATTCCTACATTCGGGGAGGAAGGAGCGAGAACTTCCACCCGGCGGCAATACTTTTCCAGCTCCCTCAAACCAACGGGCCGGCTCGAAAGCATTGTCCCTAGTCCCTGAATACTAGCCCACATTTGTATGATCACCCGTGCAAACGATTTTCCCAACCGGGGAAACCGCGATCCGATGATCATCTCGACCTCATCTAGCGACGGTGCATTGACCACGAGTTCCTGGAATTTGTGCGCCCCGAAGAAATTTGGGCTTGGAAAGCCTCCGCTCGTCGATGGGACTACTGAACGCGTCGCAAAGATAGCAAAGCGTTCCGAAGCTCTCACCCTGCCTCTGTTGGGAATATCTACGCTCGCGCGGCTGCCAATCCACGTACCAGGAGCCAAGGACTCAACAAGTGGTTTGATAAGTCCTAACACCTCCATACTTGCGCGATCAATATCCTTGAAGACTAACCATTTCCCTTCTCTCATAGCACGAACAAGTACGCCATCATTCCATTCAAATGTTCCAAGTTGTGTCGGAGAAGAAATATAAGATCCGAGCAATGAGCGAGGGTCAAGTGAGGTGTCGGAAAGATGAACAGTGACAATCTGATCGTTTGACTCGGGGTACAGCACAGATGCAAGCTGCGAGAGGAAAATTGACTTTCCAGACGAGGGAGGGGAAGTGATGAGAGTGGGTAAGCGGAGAGAGGCAAAAATTGCGAGCTGTCGTAATGCTTCAACTGCTGAACGTGTCGGGACAACCTGTACAGCGGAAGGGGTGAAAGGGGAAGATTTGAGCATCAGAATACCATGTATATTGGCGGTCCATGGGCTGTAAAATTTTAGAGCAAGATACGAAGCTCCCAAGGCAAAAGCCTTACGATAAATCATCGTCGGCCAAGATTCGCCTTTTTTCGTCTTCAAGGGAATAGAAGTCGGAGCCAGCAGCGATGGAATTGCGGCCACGGTGAATTCGTTCAAGTTCCAGCATGGGTAATAACCATCCATCGACGGTAATTCGGCTCCCGTCAACGTTATAGCCATAGGAGAGTCGACACTCGACCACACCGGGCTCACCGAGTGCGCGTGTCTCCAACTGGACGCGTTCCACTTCGGCCATACCCGTATGTAATGAATAACACCGGATTGCCAAGTATTTTACTGTAGAGTCGGGGTGAGGCGTGGTGAAGAGAGTTGATAAATGTGATACGGGCCATAGGAGGTCGTTGGGAAGTAGCCGGTTGGCTCGAAGCAAACGATAGTACGCAAGAAGCAAATGGTGCAGACGTATTGCGTCCAACATGGCAATCGACGAGCTTTCATCGACAAAACTCAATGGACCTTGCGAGAAGCATGGGCGACGCAAGAATGCAGACAAAATTCTGTGGGACAACTAAGAATTTGAAGATGGAAACCGAGAGATAACCCACGGAAAAAGTTCCTCGTGGTTTTCTATTAGCGCACAGAGAGCGATGAATCTATCTTCGAGATCCTCTTTGTCGTTTAACCATCTGGCACAAAGGTCGATCAACAAAGGTCGAAAAAGATCTGATATTGGCGCAGTGAGAGAGGGAACGGCTAATAGTCGCGACAACGTCGAAAGTAGAGCCTTGGGCGATGAGGCCAGTGATATATGGAAGGAGTGAGTGGAGGCTGATGGTAAAATGGCGAGCAACGCTCGTGTTTGTTTTGGGAGATCGATCGCGAGAGGATCCATGTCAGCCAACGGTGAGTCGATGAGAGAGAGACAGAAAATCACTCTGCACGTGACCGACATACAATACGACACCTTCCTCTTTTGGGACGATTGCCTTGCAACGTCGTTCACCACTGGCACTCTTCGTCGTCACGCAGAATGGTCAGAAATACCAAAATCTTTGATATCAGAGGCCAATGTCTCAAGCTCAATACCGCAGCGGAGGTTGCACCACTCCTTGAAGGTCACGATCCCGCGTTAATTGAAGAGATTTATCTGGGAGGCAATACGATCGGCGTCGAAGCTGCACAGGAGTTTGCAAAGTTTTTGGACAAGACACAAATCTTGAAGGTATTTTCTCTCCATCATTCATTTCATTCCGTTACCTGATCGTGAGCAGGTCGCGGACTTCGCTGATATTTTCACTGGTCGCCTCATCTCCGAGATCCCGGACGCACTCAAAGCTTTATGTGACGCTGTTGAACCTAAATCAACACTCGTGGAAATAAACCTCAGCGACAATGCTTTCGGTGTTCGCTCTGTCGAACCATTGCGTAACCTTCTCGAAAACAACCGTTTCGAGACTCTTCGGCTCAATAACAATGGTCTAGGCCCAGAGGCAGGGACCTTGATCGCGAACTGGCTGAAGAAGTCGGCAGAGTTGAGTAGGGAGAAAGGCTTAATCTCAAACTTGAAGACAGTCATTTGTGGCAGGAATAGGCTTGAAAACGGGTCCGCGCCAGCATGGGCGGATGCTTTCGCTGAACATGGGACGCTGGTGGAGGTTAGGCTTCCGCAGAACGCCATTTGGACTGATGGAATACAGGCACTTGCTGAAGGTCTATCCAAATGCCCAGATTTACGATATCTCGATCTTCAAGACAATACATTTATCAAGGATGGATCCAGGACAGCTGTCAACGCATGGGCACATGCCCTACCGAAATTGACTGCACTAGAGACTCTCGTCTTCTCCGACTGTGTATTGTCAGAGGAAGACGATGACGAGGTCCCACCACCCTTGGAAAAGCTTAAGGAGGGTTCGAACCAGAATCTGGTGACTCTAGTTCTCCAAAATAACAACCTCAATGCATCGACATTCAAGTTCTTTGCAAAGACGCTGGCTTCCGTACCGAAGCTAAAGAGATTGGAACTGCAATGGAATGATGTTGATGAAGACTCGGAAGAGGACATTGAGGCCATCCGACGAATCTTGAAACAGCGCAATGGAAAACTGTTCGCGTACGAGGAGGAGGAGGAAGAGGAGGAAGAGGAAGAGGTGACGCAGGCAGAAGCGGTAGAAGGGGAAGGAGTGAAGGAGGGGGCAAAAGAAGAAGATGTCAGGGAAAGAGCCAGAGCGGAAAATGGGGTACCATCTGAGGAAGCTCCGAAGGTGGATGGCGCGGTAGACGCGCTGACGGATATTATGAGCAAAGTCACTATTCATTGACTTGCTCAGCATGGCGTGCAAGTCGATCATTATCACGACGGATTTCAACTACTGGGTGCTAGCTAGAAGGACCAAGGATGTGTATACCAGTTCATATTACTCCAAGCAGAAGGTTCACAACGGATGCAGATATATTGCTACCCCTAGGCCTGACCTGTGCCTTTCACTGAGTGGATGCGAATGCAGGAGCCAATGATCAGTTGTGATAGTCTGACGTTGTTAAGTGAATGCATAGGGATAACTTGAACAAACCGAGGATTGGCGAACAGCAAGAGTACAGTGGTTTCAAATCATGTACACCGACCGTGTCGCTCCAAGTCTTCGCTGGACAGTAAAATTGGTATTACCTTACCTTACAAACCGTCCACCGGCCTTCCACCCCTTCCTTCGGCCGAAGCTGCCCATCCTGGCACCTCTCCCGTACCCATTCATTAAATTGCAAAATAGTCGCTTCGGAACCAAAACTGTCAAAGAAGAGTTGCTTTCCCAGCCACGTCTGCGTCTCGTCAGACGAGGACAGTTCCCGGTACGCATTCCGAAGGACCATCCAGGCGGCGTCGCGCGCTTTCGATCGGAGTCGTGAAACTAACGCAAGTACAGCCCTCCGGGGCAAGTCACGGAACACAGCCGAAGTCCTGACGTTTGAGGATGGCATCGGGTGTGACAAAGGAAGTAGATGCTCGAATGCGTCAGGGTGCGATAACTCCGCGAATTGAACAAAGTTCGAGGTGCGCAAGCTACGAGCCAACGCTGATATCCACAAATACGCGGCAGACGGTCGCTTTAGTAAGTTTGGAACAAGGTATTCGATCTGTTCCAAATAAGTCTTTTGGGAGGGGAAGGTGATAACGAGGTGGTGGAGAAGTAGGATTAGGACGGTGATAAGACGGAATGGCTGTGGGCCGGGACTTGCTGAATAGATATACGGCACAAGACGAGGCAAGATCGAGGTTGTTTGCACCGGCGAGTCGAATACGACCGACAAGTAAAGGGAGGTCTCGTAAACTGGGACAATAGTTGAGATTCGAGACACATTTTGAACGTATGTCAGTCCCCCCCACCTTCCAGAGCAAAATCATCCTTCCGATCAGATGCGAATAGACCTTCGCGTAGTTTGCCTGTATGCATGGAGGGCTGGTCAGTTACACCGACTCATGCGAGTCCAACCATCTCCATCTCACTCACGAAACAAGATCATTATGTTCTCCTGGCTGTCCTTCTTCTGTCTTTGCATTGCTTCGATCTGGGGTTTAGCAGGTGAATCAGCCCCATACAAATCCCAGAACGTTCTGAGCTACTTGTCAGATATACATTAGCACCACTGCATCAGAGAATCTAGTAGTCTGGGACTACAACACACTTTCTTGTCGATAAAGGCCCTAAACTCTTCCTGTACGACACAATCCTTCAACCTGGGTGGCTCAGTGTCGTCGTGAACAAAAGTTACCAGCACTTGCACTCACAGGTCACCATCTTTGTCAAGACCACTGCTACGACTAACAGAGGCAATGTGTTCCATGCGATGCTCATGATCGATTGAGGTATCGCTGCTTCGTCCACCCCGTCGGCGAGCGTTAAGCGGCGCTCCGAGCCGACCATTTGGCTGGGCAGCACGTCGATTTCGTCCTCGAGATGATCTCATATGCCTCCGAGTCAAAGCTTTCGTGAAGCTTTAATCGTGTCAAAGGCGCAGTGGCAACGATTTGTACCTGATAGTGACGCTGCTCAGCAAGTAGTCAAAGAGATTTTTGGGTTCTTACTTCAGCTCATGATCGATCGATCACTGTCACGCAGTTGCCTCTTCAGGTACGCAGAAGTTCCAACAACTAATAATCATTCAAATTCCTCGGCAGCCTGTGCCAGGATCCAAGTTCTCTACAGTCATGCAATCTAGTCTGTCTGCTCACGTCTAGTCACGTAATGATCGACCGTCGTGATAAACTTCCTTCTCAAAGCCACTCCCCCTTGAAAGCCCACAGATAAATAGTCTTGACAATGTGGACGACAAGGGCATAACCCGTAATCAAACCAAGCAAGTAGGCGTAAAACATTGGCTCAGGAGGCCTCATCTGTAGGGCCGAGTTGATCTTGGGAATGTACGGGATGGCCATGGACACACAAGCCATCCCAAACGTAACGAGGACCACCGAGAGGGATGCTCGCGACTGGAAGAAAGGAATCTTATGCGTTCGGAGGAACTGAATAATGAAGAGCTTGCGGGGGACTATGGTTAGGACACTGTACATGACGCGTGACGGAATCCATACCTGGGTCAGAGAGCCCTCTAAAAACCAGTTGGTCTGTGCGAGTGAGACCAGGGGGGAATCTAGTGTCCGAATCTTGTAGTGGAACCTCAGGCAGAGTGAGGTAAAAAATAATTAAAACGAAACAATAGCTTACCAGTTAATAGAGAATGTAGCGATGTCGAACGGACTGGAGAAAGGACCGAGACAGACCATGAACCGAACGATGGACCAGGCACTCCATGTCTTGGGGTGTTCAAGATACTCGGGATCAACATTGTCCCTGTCATCCATTAAGCATGCTATCTAAAGAAAAGAGGAAAGAATACAAACCAAGGAATCGATGCCTGAGAGAAGTCATAGAGCAAATTTTGAACCAATAGTTGCAGCGGCAACATTGGCTGGTAAGGCAACCAAGCAGAAGCAACTACGGATCCAACGTGTCACGTTAAAGTCCCTCCGAGAGACCAGAGAACATACCCAAGACCGAGAAGACATTGCCAAAATTCGACGAGCACGCCATCTTTATGTACTTGACGGTGTTCAAAAGCCTTGTCTAGAGTAAGTCGCATGGTTGACCGCTGAGTTGGCAACGTACGTGATCCTCCCTTCGACCACACCCCGCGCGACAACGTCAAGGCTCTTCTCCAGCAGAATGACATCCGCTGCTTCTTTGGCGATCTCGGTTCCAGAATCCACAGATATCCCAACATCTGCACCACGAATAGCCAAAGCATCGTTGACCCCATCCCCCAGGAATGCGACAGCGCGGCCGCCGCCACCGGTTCGTAGAGCTTTCACTACTTCGAGTTTCTGGTATGGTGTCAGCTTGGCGAAGATGATAGCGCGCTCAATTGTCTCGTTCAGAAGCTCGCGGTCCTTGGCAAGCTCGGTAAGCTGAGGCCCTGTAACAATCAAGCTTGATTCATTAATATGTTCGGATGACAGGTCAGATGCTGCTTCTTCATCCTTCAGGGACCGTGCGTCAGTTGCCTTCGTGAGATTGACAGGATTGAAAAGACCAAGGTCACGGGCAACCTTAGCGGCCACCGCTGGGACGTCTCCGGTGAGAATTCGCACCTGGATCGGTTGAATCAGCTCCACAGGAAGCCAAACATCAACAAAGCAGGTCACGATACCTGGACGTGAAGGCTCCCAAGCTTCTGGATTGCTTCAGCAGCGTCCGGCTTCAATGGATCCAGCAAGGCAACAAAACCAACAAAGATCAAGTCCTCTTCATCTTCGATAGAGATTGTGCTGTCCATCTTGACGGATGCCTTGCGAGAAGCGATGGCGATCAACCGAAGCCCATCCTCGTTCAGTCGCTTGGCACAGTTAAGGATTCCAAGGCGATCACCTTCCGTCAAGGGAGTAGATGCAGACAAGTCGAACCCGATGTTCCCCATCTGCTTCGAATATTCTTCATCCTTCAAAACGGAAATGCATCGTTCTAGGACTTCCTCCACTGCGCCCTTGGTTATGAACAATGCTTCCTCCTCGTCCGCAGAGAGGCGGCGCGCGAGGACCGAGAGCATGCGACGTGTGGAGTCAAATGGAACTTCGCCGAGTTTAGACCAGCCTTCCAGTTGGGCATCATTGAGGGAGCCCTTCTCATCTTCGCCAATAAAGTCAAGAATGGCGCGGTCGATAGGACTGCGAGATCCCGTTTGGAGCAAGGAGTTGATGAACGACAACTTGATCGGAAGGTCTGACAATTCGCCTTTAGAGTTAACTGATTTCGCCACGCGAACGAGGTCAGCGGTCAATGTGCCTGTCTTGTCGGAGCACAGGACGGAAACTGCACCCAGATTTTGGATGGCGTCGAAACGCTTCACGATGACTTTCTGCCTGGCAATGCGAACAGCCGACAAAGCCAAGTTGGATGTCTTTACAATGATAGGTAAACGATTGGCGGCCTGGGAAGAACGAGATGCTTACAACTATCATGGGAAGCATCTCCGGGGTAATCCCGACCGCGATTGCAATTGCAAACATGATAGCACCTTTCCAATCCTTACTCACTGCTCCCTGGACGATGAACACAGCGGGTGCCATCACCTGCAACGCAAGAGTCAAGTTTGGCAAAAGCTCGAAGGCAAAGCGAACAAGCTTCGCACTCACCGCCATGAAACCCAAAAGCACATAGCTAACTTTCCTTATGCCCATCTGGATGGCGTTTTCCGGTCTTTTCCTGTTAAGCTCCTCAGCGATAGCCGCCATATACGTGTCCTTTCCAGTAGACACCACGACCGCACGGCCATTTCCGGATGCAACCGATGTGCCAGCCAAGCAGACGTTATGATTGTCCAAGAGATGGAATGGCTCCGACTCGTCCAGAGCACTGGCACGGATGGCCTTGTCGATTGGAAATATCTCTCCCGTGAGCGACGCCTGCGTGACGGCCAAGGACTCGGCGGAGATAATGACACAATCTCCAGGGAATACGTCACCACCTATGCAATGTGTGAGCTTAGACATCACGCGAGCGTAGAAGAGCGTACTGGCGACAGCGACGACATCCCCAGGAACTATGTGTCTCAGATCGATCTCGATCTCCTGAGGAATGGAGTCGACGCGACGAATAACACGGACACGGGTCGCAATAGACTTGACAAGCTTGAGTGCCTGAACCATGGACTTCATTTCTTGCCAATACCTATATGGTGAGGTAGCCGCGTCTTAGAAAGATTCAGAGTAGCACTATGTAAGAAAAGTACCTCAATGCTGTGGAAGCGACAACCATAGCTATCATGACTACGAAGGTTGGCACGGAATTCGTCGCGATGTTGACCAAGGCGAGGATTGTCAAGAGCACGTTGAAGGGATTCCAAATTGCAGTCCATAAGATCGACAGTGCGGCCAAGGGACGTTCGTTGACGGGTATGTTCAAACCGCGGGTGCTGAGGATCTCAGCAGCCTTTTCCTCTGTTAATCCATCGGGGCTCCATGTCGGCTCGAGCCTAGATGGATATTAAGACAAGGGATTGAGTCCAACTCCATGAAGCTTACTCGAATACGTCCGATACAGGGACGCGAGCGAGCCGAGCGAGTCTGGCAGTGGTTTCGGACTCTTTCGTCTGGGTGATGGACATGGACTTGTCTGGACCGTGCTTCTCTGATTTGCCACCAGCCCTGAAGCGGGCAGGGAGAAGGCGCGAGGCAAGAATGACATCAAATGAGAATCGCATGGTGAATTTCCGTTCGGGGCTTATACACAAATCAATGCTGGTACGGGTGATCGGCGCAACGGGCCTACCTTGGTTTTCTTTACAACAGGCGTTCAAGGGTGTGTTACCTGTGGAGGCAAGCAGACTACGACGGCAGGTTAGACGAGCGAAACAACATGGCAATGAAGAGTTGAACGAACAAAGACGCAGGTATAAGCGCACAAAAACTCCCATCTGTTGGATAGTGTCTCTGAGGGAACGATGAAAGCATTGTTATCCAGGTTTTATAGGACTGGAAAGTTTTCAAATCTCCGACGTGACGCGTGTAAGGAAGGGGGGGTAAATTTGCTATTGGCCGCGGCCTGAAGTATGCGTTTACGGCACATCGATCCGATCATCACATTTTCTCCCACTGATCTGTCTGAGCGGTGGCCAGATGAGTGGCCGTGACAGTCTCTGAACTAATCACAGACCGCAACTCGTCGTCCACTGCCTGATGGAAGTTTCCTTCCGAAGAATTAGCGACAGGCACCGTACGATATTTTTAATGCGCAAGCGAACGCCTGTGGGTCGGTGAGAAAGAACGTACCTAGTGCCACACGCCGCAGAAGTTCATATTGGGTGAATAACAAGTGGAGAACGCTACGCATTTGATGTGGCCGGATGCACGATCAATTTTTTGACCATGCCATTCAATGCTTACATTTCTTACCGGAAATGACTACACCGTTCTCCAACCGCCTCCACAACAGTATTGATGACGGACATTAAGCTGCGTTAAGGGCAAACCACAGAACGATTTGGTCACATAAGTTCGGCCGCCACGTGCCGACAGCCTCCTTGCGACTGACTGTCAAAAGAAGTATATCCATATGTACATACGCATGAAGCACGATCCTCGGACCGATTCACACCCCTACATCGTACAGATTCAAGATGGTAGGTAACACTACTCCTCAAGATGGACATTCTCATCTGCATCAGTGGCAGCATCACTGCCAGTACTTGTCAAAAGTTTCCCTTCCGAGACAGAAGGACCCCCCTCCGCTTCCTTCTCGTCTAGTCCTTTGTTCTCCGGTGATTCCCTTCGTCCTTGTGTTTCCCCCGTGTCAGGATTAGGCAAGGATCCAGGTGTGTCCTTGGAAATCAAGAGAGACTTCTCGATGCCTCTTGTAATGCGATCCACCTCTTCATCCGCCTTCGCTTTCGCGTCCGACACAGCCAACTTAACCTCGCCCTCGACACTGTCTGCCGTTGCTTCCCATGCTTTCTCAAGTTCCTCCTCCCATCCAAGTTCGCGACAAAGCTCCCGGACAATGTCGTCGCACTTTCCCAATAATATAACATCGTCCTGCCTCCTAAAGTCTCCGACCTCGTCCAGATTGATCAGAACACGAGGACAGTCATCTGGCACCAAGTCTACCAGGGATGCAAACGGATGAACAGTCAACGACGTTCCAATCACTATCAACAGGTCAGCATTTCGCAACGAGCGGATGGACGTGTGGAATTGCGGTGGAAGCTGGCCGGCTATCAGCCCAAGAACCATTGCTGTCGAAACGTAGGATGCGTACTGCCTCCCCAAAGAAAACGATATCGGGTTTGACCAATCCGTTGCAGTGCTCGCACCGTGGTATCGAAGATCCCATGACAGCTTGCTTGATCTTTTCGTCGTCGTAAGGGCGTTTGCACTCAATACATCGCTGGGTTGCGAAACTTCCGTGGGCTTCAATGATCTTCTTCTCTGGAACCCCCGCTCTCCGCTCAAGTGTATCAATGTTTTGGGTGAAGCAAGTGTGGAGAAGACTGTGTGCATGCAACACTTTGACAAATGAGTGAGTGAGAGTTGGCCGATAGCGACCAGGGTAAAGTTCCTTCGCAAGTGTATAGACTTGGTGACGCATACATAACCGCTATGAGTTGCGATGTGGTCTAGTTGCAATACAATCGGTCACTTACAAGGTACCGGGTTCCTTCGAAAGAAGTCTATCTGAAACACGGCCTCTGGATATGGTAGGTTAAGCCGAGTCAAGTTGGCCTGAATTGAACTATCCAGTCAGGCAGGCAAGACCCTTGGCTCTCGTCGTAAGACGATGCTCACGTATAACCCTAATACAATTTGAACCACTGAGTACGCGACAACTCATGTACCAACAATTCGAAACACTTACCCGTATCCGGTGATCTGAAGTCGGGAATACCAGCGGAAGTACTGACACCTTCTAGGCTTGAGCCGGTCGCCCCTGCTCAGCAAAGGTAGTTCTTACCGGCACCTAGCTACACGATCTTACATCAGTCCCATGAAACATGTGAGACGACGACAACGAGATCACCATGAGAAATACGTTCCGACAGCTGTCAGATTTCATGTACTTGGCGAGCGACTGAAGATCATTTTCCTCCAGAACCTTCGGGGAAGGATCATGGTGATGATATAAGCGACGCAGAAAGCTCATTAGCAGGATATCGACGTCGAATCAGTGTGGTGGGCGGTCGGACCAATTGGTTCAAGCTTGGAAGCTCATTGATGATGATCGATTATCAGTTGACAGCCGATCCCGGCATGATCCGTGAACCACGCGAACTGGCGTGAGCTTGGACGTCGAATCGACCAAGTCAAACTTCGGACGGTTGGTCCGAGGTCATTAGTATAAGCTTAGCTTGCGCGCCATTGCACAAATGTCTGGACCCTGTCCCGGCCGAACGGGAGTCGCAAGGCTGTATCTAAACTTTTGCATGTTCGCGCGATATCATCGGCGAGTGTACCATAAGGCCTCGATCATGATGGTACATACCATTTTCCGGAAGAGCGTCAAGACATGTATATCTGGTATGTAGAGACCGTAACTCGAGGTTCAACAGAACAGACTCCCGCGGACTACACGGCGAGCCCTAAAAGGTTCGAGCCAATTGCCTTATGCTTGAACCGCACATTTAGTGATCCTCGGGGGAGGGGCGCTGGCAGATGAGCAAGACAAGATCCGGAGCGAATTTTGCGAGGAACCGGTTCGGAAATGGGACTCCAACCATGAGTATGTACTGATGCGAAAAAGGTTTACAATACAGACTGGGAAGAAGGACGTGGGACTCTATTTCATATTTCAAACGCCTTCTGTTGTGATAACGCTGAGAGTGGTCGTGATCGAGTATCATGGTGTAAGAAGGGTGAACACAGCCTTACAACCGCTGAGCTTCTTGCCCTGGAGAAAGTTCGACGATTTGTTCGAATCCAGGGTACTCAGGTAGGTTGAGTTGGAATTTTTCCTCTATGGTTCTAAAAATAATGTCAGGATCTCAGCCAGAAGATATGTAGTAATCGAGGGCTAACTTGGGGACAAACCTCCCTCCAAGAAAGTGTTTTCCCCTGAAGGACCGCACCCCTTCTTTCGGCGCAGTCAAGCTTATCAGCACATTGGGCACAATACCCACTCCCTCCTCATTTCCCTTTTCAACATCCCATCCACTAGGAATATCAACCGAAACTATAGGTTTATTCGAGGATGAAATGAGTGGTAAGACCTCATTAAAAGGTGGGCGGACGGGTCCCTTGAATGAAAAACCAAATATGGCATCCAGGATGACGTCGGACGATGAGAGGACTGAACGAAGCATGTCAAGGGTGGCATCAGGAGGGAGTGACCTGATCTTCATGTCACCGCACTGCCGGTGCAGCCGCTATGCCCGGTTTTACGAAGAGAACAGTTAGGGCCAGAGGTAAATACGAATAAAGTGGGGCTACCTTGTAAATATCCTTTGACCCTGGCTTATTTACTTCAGCAACGTCTTCCATCAGATAGATTATGCAGGTACAAGTACCTTGGGCATATAAATTGTCGCTTCATAGCCAAACATCCCTGATCGCAATAATTGTCGTCTTTCTTATCAGTTGACCCGTTAGATAGCGAGGGACAAACCAAGGTGTCTTGCCGCTACCAATCCATCGCCACCTTGATTACCGGGTCCACAGCAAACGAGAACTCTTCGATACTGCTCTTTGTCGTAAACTTTCGCGAGCGTTTGGGCGCATGCAAGCCCAGCCAATTCCATTAGCTTCAACCATAGCATGTAGCCTAGTTGTCAGGCTCTATTCGGATATCAGCGATATAAGTTATCCCGTACCTGGTCAATGCTGAACGCTCCTGACGCGTTCATGAGTTCCTCATCGATCTAGGATGGACATAGTATCAATTACGGCAGAGGCACAGTGAATATCGTTTACCTGTTGTGCAAGTCTCGCTGTGAGGTATCGGACGGACATGATGGTCTGGGAAGGGACTTCTAAGTTTCTCATCTGAGTTCAAAGCTGATACAATAGGGTACTTGACTACAACAACTTGAACAACCTTGTCAGCGTAGGGGAAAAAAAAAAGGTAGCGAGGGATACAGGTGAAAAAGGATAATTAAAATGTCGGAGACAAATCGGTGTTCATAATGACACAGGCTTCGCACAAACTCGACGATGCTCGTCCCAGTCCTTCCTTTGGTGTTCGGGTGAGCAGTATTTGACCAACCTGCACTTGCTACAGACGAGGCCATTCGCGGATGGTGCGTCAGTGCAGTCAACACTGCTCTGAGAACCCTCTGAACCCTCGCTGCTTTCGGCATCTCGCTGGGTCTCTCCGCCGAAACAGAGATCGCAATCGATCCAATTGCACATCTCCTTTGCTTCGATCTTCTTCCCAAAGCGACCACCGCGCTTTATCGAGAGAACCGCTGCCCCTTCAACACCTCGTCTTGGAAAGCGAATCATTTCACAGTCGTCATTGCAGTAAGGGTTTTGGCATCCGCTAGGGAGGTCGAAAAAGATGTCCTCTGCGGGTACAAAGAGAGGATGCGTGAAGAGAATTTGAGAGTAAGATGTCGTATGATGTGAGAACAAGATGATGAATGGGGGTCTCTTTTCGTACAGTATTGCTCGGAAAGCAAGGTCAATCTGAGGAAAGCATGGTATACGTCGTTGCTTGAGCAGCGTGTGACATAGCCGCATGTCTGAGCCAGACGGGGAACAAATGAGGGTTTTACGGTATGAACAAGGGAGAGGTGACGAACGATCATATTGAATTTGGCTCGCTATGCTGGGCTTACATGTTCGACCACCATATGCATACCGACACACAAGTTTGAAATACTCCGTAACGTCGTCCATCTCTTGTCGCTTCAAATCTGTTACGATAATGTATACATCATCGCAGCCATGATCATGCATTCCCCGTAAAAGCATGAGCTCGGGAAGCTGAGAGACGAACGATGAGGATAGAGGGAATCGTCAGCGAGGTGGAGCAACACACCATGGTGAAAATGACGGGCATCATAGACAGTTTTCTGTCTTGCATTGATCTATGATGGTAGACATGGGTTGTCCAAGTCCGGTCGAGAGGGATCAGGCGACCAGTGTCGACCGTTCGAGAGAAGATGTTCTCAGGTACAAAGTCCCCCTTGTTCCAGACGATCGCCTGACGCCTTAGAGTGTTGGATGCATGCTTGCGCTCCCTGACAGCTTGGAACCATTCCCAGTACGCATCGTTGCGATGTTCAAGCCACTTGTCGATGAGTATGTCGGTAGTATCGTGGTCGAGTGTTTTGCATACTAGCTCGCTCATCGCCAGCGTGGGCTGCGAGAGGGCGGAATAACGTTGAGCTCCGTTGTGCATACGACGCAGATGCGGCTTAATCTTAACAACGAATCCTCCCCTTACACCGGCCCTAAATAACCGAAATTAACCCCTATCCTGAATGACTATCGCGAAAGCAGCACCAACTTTCATCAGAACAACAAATAAACCACCCAATTACTATTCCCCATTAGTACCCACTGAAATGAACAGTTGCACGGCGCTCGATCTGCGGAATGCATCAGACGACCACGTCGAACGTACCAATGTTCAAGTGACACGCTGTGTAACTACAGGTGCAAATAGTAGCTGAACCAAATAGCAAGCGCAGCACCCGCATAAGATCAACACTTCTTTTACCTTGCTTCACCAATGACAAGACGAAGAGCCATCCTTCAAAAGCTCCTCCACCAAGAGTGCACTGCTAACGCGATGACCCTCATGATTTGCTTGGCTTCGATGAAGCGCTGACGGAAAGAACATCCTCCAGGTCCATGAGCTGGTGGTTCTGGAACTCGATGAGCTGGGCCGTCGCAGGCTTGTTGCAACGAGAGACTTGGTGGTAAGTCAACTGGAACTCGTCATCGTGCGCAGGCTATCGGAGACGGCGAAGAGGGAGCCAAGCTGAAGCTGGATGGCCGTTGTCGGTCCCATTTTATACCTGCTGTTCAACCCGGGCCGCTGGGTCAACATCAGGATCGGTGGCGACATACGTGAAGAGCTTACTGCTAGCTGTTCGGGCTGCTCAAGTACCAGATTGGTTGCTTCAACGACTGAATTTTCCGATAATCACTCGCCGAAGAATGCCAAATTTCCACTCTCAGCACAAGTGCAGTTGGCGCCTCAAAAACAATCTCCAGCTTTCAAACGAGGGGATCCTACGTGACGCAACATTCAAGGTTCCTAGCAACGCTCAGCCAAGCTCCTTCGGGATGAGGTCACCGTCCGCGAGTCGCAATCGAGGTACACTGGCCTGGGAGAACAATCCATGCAGCACACAAGTTTAGAAACTTGGATATCTTACAGTCATGTAAGTATCTATTTCCCTAGTCTCCACATCCCGTCTTTGACGGTAGCTAGCCCTTCTCGTTTTGCAGCCTCCATGAAGCTAGCGAGTTGCCCGATAGTGCGATCATAACCGGGCGCGAGCCTGAGCATTATTTGTATACGGTCTAGCGGCAGCGAGCCCAAATTTGTGAGCATGCCTTCGATGAACTGCAACCAGGATGTCAAGCAATGAACCTGGGTGAACGTAGCGGTGTCTATCTACCTTCCAATAAACCCTCATTTGTTCCGCTTGCTGCTGCTGCACGCTCATCATTGGTGGCAGCTCGTCCTCTGCGGTAGCTACAACTTGAGTGTTAGGAAGGAGGAAACGGGTGGAGTAATGGTGACCAATGTACCTAGTTTCGGGGTTGTCGCCTTGCCTCCCGGTGTTGACCCTTCCCCTACGGAGAGCAACTTGAACACGTGCTCGCTGTCCTCTTTCAAAACACGCATGTCGACCCATGTAGCAAGCGACTTCAGGGCCGCACTACGGCTGATAATACCCACTCTTGAGATCAGTTCGTCAACGGTCCACGTTTCTGTAAATAGTTACAATCAGCGCAGTAAGGCTCTCGGGCCGAGAAGGTCGTACCCTTTTCTGAAAAAAGCTCAATAAACGCAGCCTCCAGGGGTGGAACGTCCGCATTGACTTTGTGACCATCAAATTCAAGTTCAAGTTGTACGCGGCCGAGATGAGGTAGCCAGCGCAGAGTTTTGTCCGGCTTGAAAGTAGTGAACTCCTTAGCATATTGTTCTTGCGCGCTGTCGTGGCGGGTGAGCTAGTGTGCGGAGGGTTGGCGATAGACTCACTCCTGAAATTGGCCCGGCATGAGGATGCTGCTAGTTTCCAAGGCTGGCCAGAAATGTCGCGATATTATTGTCGGATGGATGACGCTCTTCCGTTTGTGAGTATGGTCTTATATTAAGGTGCATTGATGCTTACGAGTCGCTGGGATTGAACATGCTGGTCAATTCGCTTTGAATCTGTCATATCCCGAAGCATCACTTCGCAAACCTGCAAAGCTGACTCCCCAAAACGAATCTTCAGGACTTCAATGTTTCGTCGCTTGAAGACGGACATCAATACATTATGGATGGGTCCAGATGAGGGACAAACCTCGCGATCAAAGTTACCATCTTTAATTCCAAGCAACCTTTGCGCAAGTAGCACTTGAAGTTCCTTGATAAAGAGGTCTTTCGAGTCATATATACTGACGATAGTGCTTATGATATCACTCGTTTTGCTAGCACGAAAGTCTTTTGTCGAAGTCAATTCCACCGAAAACCATTAGGAAGAGAACAGATTTACCAGGGCCGGCATCTATCGGCTCGGGTGTCCATTCGGGATCTGCGTAGTTTTCTATCTCTGGTTGTTGAAGAGGTTGAATAGGTTCATTGTCATCCACCAGTGAGTCACCACTTTCGCCGTCACCAACTAAACTGGCGACAATGCACCTGATGGCATCTGGTCGGTCTCTTCAACAAACATCAATAAGAAGATTAAGAAGATATATTGATGGCATTACCGGAGATATCGACGTATTGGATCTGCTACTTTGAATAGAAGAACCCCCGGAGGGTCTACGATCCTCAGGCATTTGATCGTTGAAACATAGGATAGCAGGACATCTTTCGTGTCCGCTCCTGGGTGGAGCAGGCGTTTCTTGTTTCTGGACAGTGTGTCAGTCCTAATAAAGACACTGCGTCCCTGAGACCAACGCTTGTCGAATAGACTGGACCAATTCCGCACGTTGATCAACTCTCTGCAGACATTCCTATGCACGAATCAATAAGCACAAAAGAATGACGAGGTATACGCAAGGTTACCTTGAGGTCTTGGAGAGCACCACCGGAATCTGGGTAATCCACGATGATATCGAATATCTCACGCGTACTGCAGCAAAAATGATTAAATCAGCTACGAGAGCAAACGATCACATACCGCAAGTCACAAAGAGTTTTATGCATATGAAAGTCAAATCGGGACCCGACGCCTTGCATCATCGTTTTTGCTTCATCGGCTTAGGAATATGAGAAGCCACGAGATATATAAGAGAATATGAGCCATACCATTGGTCGCGCCTCTAGCGAATGGCCACACCATCCACGGGACGATCTTGTGGATCATCCAGGCGCGAAGGTTAGCCAACATTGGTTCTTCCCACGAGCCAGCACAAGTTTGTAGCACGTAAGTTTCGATATATTCGTATCCCACACTAGCTATAAGTGTTTCATGACGTTCTATGAGGCTCAGGGTGTCGAAAGCCTGCCAGAGTGAATGGTCTCGCTGATCGGAGGGTTGTGATACCGTCCTGGCGAGTGTCGCGGCGACAAGCGCCTTAACTCCTCGAGCAAAGGAAGCAGGGAGAATGGAAAACAGGTGGGTTTGAAATGCAAGTGTATATGCAGATGTAACGGTTTGACCGAGTCTGTCAGGAAGGTGTTACGGGTATGGGGACGAGGGACTAGAGGCAAGCATTCACTCAGCGTTCGGTTTCCACGCATTATACCACTCGACAAGTCGGAAAATAAGCGTTCGGACCGTTTCTGGATCCGAGTTGGTCTAGAAACCAGGTGAATATCAGAAGTGATGGCCGTACTGGGCATACTTCGTAAATATTCATGTAAGCTTGGACCTCGTGCGCAATCAAGTGCTGGCTTTTACGCAAATCATCTGTAAAAAGTGTCGGATTTAAAGTGAGGGCTTCGCAGAGATGCGAATACCAAGAAAGACCTCGAGCACAACTGGTAATCGTCTACATTTGTTGATGATATCGAAGGCCTCTCTGACCTGACGCATGTCTATCAAGAAACTGTCTTAGTACTTCAAAGGGAAGCAATGGGTCACTTCACCATGCCTAGGCCGAGGAGTTGGGTCACTCAAGTCGTATGGTTTCAGGAATGCTGTCGCCAAACTCCAGGCCTGTTCATACACGATGAATGCCAGTAACGAGTTCAAGAAAGATTGCGCACATGGCTAAAGCCCATGAGGCCCGATATTCCTGGCTCTGTACGATTTATACGGGCAAAGGACTCCTGCCATTTTGCGGCGACCTGGGCACGAACCGCACTCGATGCCATCATGCTTGACCGTAGCACAGCCACATCTGAATCGAATTCCGAGTCTTCTCACTCACTCCTTCATGCAGGGTGGCAGTGACTCGGCCGTGGCGCCATTCATCCCTACAGAGTGCGACGTTGTAGATGCGTCGTCGTCCACTCAGCGCTTAATTACCGAACGAGTTCCGAGTCAGCACCAGGAGTCATGTTCAAGCCCAGTGAACGTCGTGGATACATCACCCAAAGTTCGAGAGGAGCCAGACGTACCACGCCGAGATCCAGAGTTTTATCTGAGTGATGGAAGCTGCGTACTGCGCGTCGGCAATACCCTATTTAATGTATGATTCTTATCTCTGCCCGTGTGAGATAGGTGAATGATTGCTGTTGCAGATCCATCGTAGCATTTTATCAACAGACTCTTCTTCGTTCAGCACGCTGTTTACTCTTCCTCAGGGCGACACCCCCGCGGAAGGCATGTCGGATGACAACCCAATCGTCTTGCATGGAGACACCCCTGAGGAGTTTCGCAATTTTCTCTGGTCCCTATATTCCCTGTAAGACTTGAGACTTGTTGGCGGAACTTCATCCTTATCTGTGTATGAATAACAGCCCACATGAAATAATGGCCGTACGCGGTCGGCGTCTTAACCTTGATCGTTTTATCGATATTGCCAAAGTAACCAACAAGTACTCATTCAAGTCAATGGAAACCTGGGCCTTGGACGCAATCCAAGAATTCATCGAGAGGAAACCATCTCCACTACTCGACCCCTCCGCCATCGGATTTTCCTTCTGCATTGACTCGCCACCTTCTGCATTTGTTGAGAGCAAGCGTCAGATATCCCGGTTGGTGCGGGTTGCGCAAATGTGTGGACATGCGAACCTTTTGGAAACTATGATCGCACTGCTCAAGCAGCTGATGTCGGCATCACTTCATTTTTCTTACCTCGCCATGTCTCTGGCGGATGATCTAAATCTCAGGGAACTGCGGGGTCTGGCATACTTGGAAGTTTTACAAAGATCCGTGTTTATCTGCGGCTGCGACGAAAGCAGCAATGTCCTTGTGGAGGGCGATGTGCATGAGAGCTCTGATGGATTGGACCGTCTCGTTGTCAACCCCACACAGCAGCTTCGTCTACTATCTGGATATCTCCGTCTCTCTAAAGCGTGGGAGAGGTTGCGCGCAATCCCCATACCTTTCGAGCATGCTCCTCTTTGTGGAACTACCTGGCATCAGCACGGATGCACCCAGAGCTGGTCGGAGTTCTGGAAGGAGAAAACGCGATCGGACGGGGTGCTTGCTCTTGGCCCAACGAACGTGATCGGGAAGTTACAGGTCATAATAAAGGAGTTTGACAAGTGGGGTTCTGCAACGTACATGCATCATGAATGCAAGCTGGTTGCGAGGCGAGCCATCCAAGATACAATAAATAATATCAGCGATTCGCTACCAGATTTTTTCCATGAATCTGGGGAGTACTGATAGTTACCGATGCACCCACTATTATGTCACAATACACACACATGTTTCGGTTCACATCTTCTGCTTTCCCTTCACAACCGTGTCCTCGTAATTGAAAGAATCGTCCGAAATATTGCGGGATTCTCCTTTCCAAGGGCCATCTGATATTTGGGTATTTGTCGTTGACATCGCCACCATACTATGCATTAGACTATCGATGTTGTCGTCCGATGGGGGCTGTTCCAAGCCTATCTGTGACCCTCGCCTAAGCATCTGATGGAGAATCTCTTCTTCCTCTAGATGTTGAATGCGAGCTCTCAGGCCTCGTAGGATCACGTCGAAAAACACTGAACAAAATAAGCTTGTGTTGTGTGTTCACGTGTGGCCCACCAACTTTGTTCCTCCATCTGATTCTTCGGCAGGGGTTGGATCAATGCAGAGAATGACATGGCCTCTTCCTCGATCCTCGGAGCGTCCAGCTTGAGTTTCGAGCACCATTTCTGTTCGAATGCTTCTGGACTCAGCTCCGAGTCGGATTGGGTAGACTCATCTGGGCCGTATGCTGTGCCCACGGAACTGGCAGGTGAGGGTGCACGGATGACAGGCGAGGCATAGGCAGGATCGCCCGTGTGGATTAGAGGGGCGTTTGGCATCTTGGACGGAACCTGAACGTGACTCAACTCATCGCGGTGTGACATTGTTGATGAGCGCGACTCGTGACTATCAGTCACGCTAAATCTCATTTAAAATCATCGTGACGCGTCTTTACTCCCCTTCGTCTGATCCACCATCTTCCCCCCGTGCTGATAGTGTTGTTGTCTCGTACTTTATCTCACTCATGGCCTACGTTTTCAAGAGAGGTTAGTGTTTACAAGTCCCTTTCATCTGCCAAAGTTGACTGTCGGCGTCGGCTCGCGTTGTAGATGGGTGAGGTGATCGTTTCATGCGTGGTGTGACGCGTCTCATTGATGTTTCTCAACGCAGCCGCAAGGAGAACGTTCAGTTCGATAAGGTAGATCGTGTGTATCCGTTGCGTCACAGTTTTGCTTACACACCGGCACTAGATTACGGCGAGGATAAATAAACTATGCTATGGCCTTGACATGGACTATGTTGATCCTATTGAGTAAGTCTCGCCGGATATATCTTGTCAGATATTTATAGTATACAGGGTGACAAAAAAAGTGATCGCTGGTGTTTACCAAGGCGTCACTACCGTTGAACTCGATGTCAGTTCCTATGCGCCTCAACATACCTATATTCTCATCTTGCCCTAGAACCTTGCTGCAGAAACCGCTGCCTACCTTACTACAAAACATCCAGACTACGCCGTCCTCGCAGCCCGCATTGCTATATCCAACCTGCATAAAGAAACAAAGAAGAATTTCTCCGCTGTGATCAAGGATCTGTACGAGTATGGTGAGTCATTCCAGTGTTCTGCAGACCGTTTCACTAATGGTCTATAGTCAACCCGAAGAATGGTCAACCGGCGGGTATGATCTCAGAAGAGACGTACGGCGTCGTGCAGAAGCACGCCAGCACACTAGACTCTGCGATCATTTATGATCGTGATTTCAACTACAATTTGTAGGTTGTCTTTAATCTATGCGTTAGTAGTTTAACTGTCCGGGACAGTTTCGGTTTCAAGACTCTTGAGAGGTCCTACCTGCTCAGAATCAATGGTCGTGTTGCAGAGCGTCCTCAACATATGATCATGCGAGTGGCTGTCGGCGTTCACGGCGATAATATTGATCGCGTGTTGGAAACCTACAATTTAATGTCTGAACGATACTTCACGCATGCGTCACCTACACTTTTCAATGCCGGTACACCCCACCCGCAACTCAGCTCTTGTTTTCTCGTCTGCATGAAGGAGGACTCCATTGAAGGCATCTATGATACTCTGAAAACCTGTGCCATGATAAGTAAGACTGCTGGTGGCATTGGCTTGAGCATACATTGCATTCGGGCTACGGGGTACGTGCTTTTCCTAAGCTATGGTCGGGCAAAGCAAACAAGTTCCCTTGCAGATCATATATTGCAGGCACCAATGGCTACTCCAATGGCATAGTGCCCATGCTCCGTGCATATGATGCGACTGCACGTTACGTTGACCAAGGAGGCAACAAGCGTCCCGGTGCTTTCGCAATCTACCTGGAGCCCTGGCACAACGATGTATTTGACTTCATCGATCTCAGGAAGAACCACGGAAAGGAAGAGGCTCGTGCGCGTGACCTCTTCTATGCCCTCTGGATCCCTGATCTTTTGTGCGTCATTCCTCCTCACAATATGTACTAGCCTGAATAGTCTTTCCTAGCATGAAACGTGTGGAGGCGAATACGGACTGGTCTCTTTTCTGTCCAAATGAGGCGCCTGGGATGGCCGACTGTTGGGGTGAAGAATTCGAGGCTTTATATGAGAGGTACGAAAAAGAAGGTCGTGCACGTAGGACTGTTCCTGCGCAGAAACTCTGGTACGCTATACTTGAGGCACAAATTGAAACTGGAGGCCCCTTCATGGTTTACAAGGACTCCGCGAATCGTACGTGTACCTTGGTTGTTTGGGATTGCGTATTGACCCTCCCTTTAGGGAAGTCTAATCAGCAGAATCTTGGTACAATCAAGTCGTCTAACCTGTGCACTGAGATCATCGAATACTCTTCCCCCGACGAAGTTGCCGTGTGCAATCTTGCTTCTCTCGCCCTCCCAAGCTTTATCACGAACGGCCAATACGACTTCCAGAAACTCCACGATGTCACAAAAGTCGTTACACGCAACCTCAATCGCATCATCGAGGTCAACTACTACCCCATACCCGAGGCGCGCAGATCTAACACCCGTCATCGGCCCATTGGCCTTGGAGTTCAGGGTTTAGCTGACGCGTTTATGATTCTCCGCCTTCCCTTTGACTCTGTGGAGGCCAGGGAGCTGAACCTGAAGATCTTCGAAACGATTTACCATGCAGCGCTGGAGGCGAGCTGTGAGCTGGCGGAAAAGGAAGGTCCTTACGACAGTTTCCGTGGAAGTCCTGCCGACCACGGTCAACTGCAATACGATCTCTGGGGAGTTACGCCTACCGACCTCTGGGATTGGACGTCCTTGAAGGGGAAGATTGCTCGAAATGGATTGAGAAACTCGTTGCTGCTCGCCCCTATGCCTACAGCCTCAACGAGTCAGATCCTTGGATTTAATGAATGCTTTGAACCTTACACGAGGTCAGTTTTTGATCTGCTGCAATAAATTGGCGGCTGAAAGGATGTACAGTAACATATACACCCGTCGTGTTCTCGCTGGTGAATTCCAAGTTGTTTGTCCTTGGCTTCTCAGAGATCTTGTTGAACGCGGCCTCTGGAACGACACGATGAAGAATATGATAATTGCGCACAATGGCTCAGTGGCCAACATCCCCAGTATACCCGACGATGTCAAAGCAATCTACAAAACTGTATGGGAAATCAGTCAGAAGAAGGTCATCGACATGGCTGCAGATCGTGGCGCATTCATATGTCAAAGCCAGAGCTTGAATGTCCATTTACAAGCACCTACTCTGGGTCAGCTAACGAGCATGCATTTCTATGGATGGAAGAAGGGGTTGAAAACCGGAATGTATTACCTCCGTACGCGCCCAGCCGCTCAGGCTATCCAGTTCACGATCGACCAAAACACTCTCAAAACGGCTAAAATGCTAGAGGCATCCAACAATCCACGCGGCCCCGAACGGAACGGTAATGGCATTCCGAGCCTCCCAGAAGGCTCCTCTCCCGTACGCGGTGCCAGGACAAATGTGCCAATCCCTTCTACGTCGTCGCTTGGTGCTACCCCGAGCTCGAGAACTACAGGGAATGAAGAGATTGATCCCGAGTATGCCGCAGCCCTCCAACGTCAGAAAGACCGCGAGCTGGAAGAGGCCAAAGTGATGTGTTCTCTTGAGAACAAGGAGGCGTGCGTGATGTGCTCAGGCTGAGCGAGTCGAGAGAAGTATATTGGTTTGTCGCTGAGTTTCTGCTTTGGATCTCTGTTTGTTTCCTTCGAGCTTGCGCTGTGTTATCACTGTAACCATCGTTGTATTCGTATTCAAATATGCTGAATCAATCTATTGAGAAGCTCGCGTCCACAAGGAAGTGTTGTAGTAGAAGGTCCTTTGATGTTGTTCCACAGCCGTGATGATCATGATGGCGGCCAACTCTTAGGTGTCCTGACCTCGGCCGCGGTTTCTATCCGCTACCAGCGGACCTTCCAACACCATCATATGGCGGTGGCAACAGGAAGCATCTTCTTCCACATACATACATAGATATGGCACAAACATCTAGCGAATACACAGGAGGCATGTACAAGAACAACAACGGGGAATCAAGGTGCCATGGGGATGATAACAAGAAACGTCAGGATGGTACACACTGCAGTTCTATGGCCCGGAGTTTCTTGGCACTATGGTATGTTCGAAACAAGTTACTTGTCAGACACGATGGACTGTCAAGACCGCGATACGGCCATCTTGCGCGATGGCATGGTTGATTCCTGCGTAGAGAACACGAGTAAGCGATGAGGAGCATTTTGAGGCTTGCGTAATACCTTTGAAACCCGGCTCAAGCAGCCCTTCACGCCATTCTACATCGGTGACCCACCGAATGCCCTTCCAAGAACTGCCAGAAATGGCAGACCGGACTAGCATGTCGCGACCGATATTGTATCCATTAGGTGCAATCATGTGGTGTTTGGTGGAGTCCTGGAGTAAAAGGTTAGGTCAAGGCATACGGTCATTTGACGTTGAGCGAACCTGCTCCTTCGACACCCTAGATATCAAGATGAATGAAGAGGCTGAAGCAAAAGGCTCTCTGGACGCACCCAAGAAACCATGCACTGGTATCAGCTTCGGTTCCATTTTGTTTCCAAGCGCGGAAATGATTTCCCCCTGATCCCGTGGTGTCAAAAGATGCATGAGGGGTCAGGAAGTGCGGCTTACCAATGAGACTCTCCCAGCATGTTCCCCAGCGGGGGAAATAATGCTGACGTGCCAGAATATGCTCTGATTTTCTGCCCTCTCCGTCGCCGAGGTCCGCCTTGTGGACATGGCCGTAATGCAACCCGAAGCACTCCTCCGAGAAGCCGATGGATCTTGTAAACATAAGCCACATGCTTGCAACGGGGGGGGTAAACAAGACAGCATACTTGTAGTACCAACGAAATCCCTCCTCTGTGAGAACGAATGGATCCGATCGATTAGATATAATAACATTCAAAGGTTCTCCATATCTGGGTGTCGTAAACTGAACGGGGTCAGCATTCAAGGGACGGGTGGGCGCAGGAGACCTGGGGGCCCACATCGATAAAGCGGCCGCCCAGGACGCGTGGATCGACCCAGCCAGTCTCGATCTTGGGTGGTTCTACCTTGGAAACTGAGGGTTGGAAGAGGGTCTGCGTGTGCCAACCAAGGAATTCGAAGGGGAATGTCAATGGTATCGCCAGGGTTGGGGAGACGAGGGCAAGGAAGGGGAGAGCAGGGAACATGATGGTATCCTTGGAGCAGGGAGTGTTTCCTCGCGAAAAAAAACTCTCTAACACAGCTCGAACTATATTAGCATGTCTGGACGGAGCGAACGTTGAATGGGCGCGCGTCACGTGCGTAACACCAGTGGGAGACATTCACATCGGCCATGTCGACACCGAGCGACCTCTTCGCCGAGCATGACGACCAACAGCACACAGCCCATCACGATGATAATGGGAGCGACGCAGATGCAGAGACCGCATCCCAGCGCTCAATCCCGCTTACTTCCCCTACGCACTCCCCGCACGCCGTTACCACGCCATTGCGCGCACAAGAGTTCTTCTCTAGAAGGGATTCTCAGGTCGATTCAATCGAAATCGACTTTGGCTCTGAAACAGACGATGTCAGCGATTCACCCAGCGATCAGGATGCACGCAGAGCGAGCTCTATCATTGCCACACCGCCCACCTTCTCACAACCAGAGCAACCAAAGTTGCATGCTACCTCCGTAACCTACCCCCCAACGTCTTCCTCGGACACCACCGATGTCGATTCCTTCACTTCCGCCGCGTCAACCTACTCGCGCAAGGCTCGGCCAGAATCAATGCTCTTACAGCCTCCCCGTGGACCTCTGGTGCTGGGCATCGCTTTGGTAGATTTCAACCATTTGGTAAGGCTCGTTGGATACGACATTCATTCGTCATGTCGATCCAGCACTAGGTTGGCCCCAAGATTGAATTCAGCCAAGGTGATATCTTTGAAGACGAGGAGATCGCGAAAGTGCTTCCCTTTCTCGCCCTTCCGGATGGTGCCCATCTGGTGTGTTCCATCTGTCGTGCATGCATCTCAAATCTCATACTGCGGCACAGTCTCTGGAAGACTACTCTTACTTCCATCTTGTCCCAGACGTAGCAAATCCCACCACGATATTCGGGATATCGTGAGTCTCCATCCCACACGCCAGAAAACGTGTCGAACGCGTCCACAGATGTAACCGACAAATCCCCGCTTCGACCTTGCTTGTCAAAGATGTCGACGTCACGCGTTCTATCGTCCAGAAAGCCGTCGTCGTCTTGGCCAGCAAGCCAGTGTTTGGCCCGATACGGTTAGTGAGTAGAATTTCTCAGTGTGCAAACATTAACAAGTCAGCATAGTGATCGACTGGGGGTCGTTACAAGGGCTTTGTTTGCGCAAAGGTAATCTCTCTTTGCTCCACTCTCGCCTCAGATCTCGAGAACGTCTCCAGAGACTTTTCGGACACGCAGATCCTAGTTGAATTTGGGAACTCGCTAGAAATGTCACTACGAACACAACTTACGGAAAGTGGGCTATACATAGGTTAGCAGCACATAACTTTTCGGCGATTATGGCTGACTGGCTTGAAAAAGGAACCAGTCTGTAAGCTCTCAGACACTTGTCTAGCACCAGCATTAAATAGCTTTACAGGAGAGAATTTGTTCACGTCTTTCGACATCGTACGTTGGTGCTGCTGAAGGCTCTCATGCTGCAGAAAAAGGTTGACAGCATACATGCGTTATAGACCATTGCTCATTGCTTTCTAGATCTTGTTTTATGGTCATCCCGTCGAGAGGTTGTGCACTTACCAATATTCATTGATCTCCCTTATACCCAGTCAGTGTCCAGTAGTTCATTGTGGTCGATTCACTCACAATGTACAGGCCTGCTTCAGACGTTGGATGATTGTGGTTCCCCTCCATTAGCAGCCAGAGCGCCCACACTGTCCCGACCTAATTCGCTCAAAACTTCGGACCGGAAGAGTATGTTGGCGTACATAGGTCTGCCAATAGACTTGTTCGGAAAGGTTGATCCGGATACTCTGCACCAGAAGGTCTTCGCTAAATTATTCTATTTAGGATGCGTTCTTCCAGCCATATCTTCCACTGCAACAAATCGACCTCTTGAAGGATTCTCAAAGTTGGCTCTGTGGGAGTACTAATACGATTGTCACACAACAGAAGGAGATAGACTTACTTGTAAATGTATGCGTCCCTGTGTTGTTTCTTGGCCATCGCTTAACATTTCCTCACAGACCGAGACAGCTACCCTTGAGTTTCGGAATCCGAGGCTGGAACGATTGGTTGCTCTCACCCCTGCAGATCGCAAATGGGTTGATGAAATTGTTCGGGACGTCAATGATTCTTGGGACGATACTGACCCTACCAAAGCCGTCATGCAGTACGTTATTTCTCCCTTATACTTGAGCGTTTGATGTGTTGAGCTCCTCAAAGTTTCAAGGGTGGCGATGACTACCTCCGAGCAAAAGTGCGTCAGATCAGCTCCATGAACATACAAACGGGATGATTGACATACGACAGTTCGAGGAGTATGTGACCGCCGCACTTGCATCAGTGCGATACCGAGAGTTCCTGTCGAAAGGGAAGGGTAGCGGAACCATAATTGCAGGGACCGGTGGGTTGGTAGCCGCGAGCGCGTTTCCGGGGCTCATATCATACCAGGTGGCGACGCAAGCTCGTTAGAGGACTTCAATACTGTGTGGATATCCGAATTCACCAAGACAAACGCGTATGAAGTCTGGGATCGGGCAACGGATCCCATGTTATTTGATATTGTTGAGCCACGGTTAGTTTGTGACCCCGAGACTCGCGGTCACTCACCCAATTCTAACATCACTTCATTAGACACCCTTGTAGCGAGAAACCGTCGGTGGTGTCGGATATAGGGCTCCGACTTTCCGAAGGTATTCAAGACCTCAAGCTAGAACAGCAACTTGCACCAACGCGTGAAGCCATCTCACGGACGCTCACCGCTGGTTCAGCCAATTTCTTTAAGGCTGTCGAGGGTGTTCGCGAACGATGGCAACAACGAACAGTCAGCTCCCCTTCCATGCAAGATGTGGCATCTACCCCATACGGTTCTCCCGTCGAGATCACGAAATCAGAAGCTAGCCTCTCCACGGCTACGACAGATTCCACGAAACCGGGTGTCAACATATCCCGGCAGACCTCGCGAGACTCTGGAGCAAGCCCACTTTCGCCCTCGCGCCCAATTAGCATGGCACAGGCTGCTTCGGATACGAAAGCGGCGCTGAGCTCTCTTGGGGTTGGAATACAATCGCTCTGGTCGAGCCGAGCCTCAAGGCTCTCACTCTCGCGCGCGAGTGTTGTGTCCAATGATTCCGTCTCTAGCCCGACAGCGGCACAAAAACAAGGCAATTTGACATCCACGGCCCAGACGTTGTCTCCAAAATCTCGCCCGAGTGTGCCCACGGTTGTGGAGGTTGTCGAGCACGGACAAGAGCAGGAGCATGTCATAATCACTGATCACTCTTGTGAGGGAACGAGCCACGAAATGGAAATGGGCGAGCCGACGGGGACTGCTCTTTGACAGACCATGTTTCTGAATTCCTCGTTATCATTGTTGCATTATGATACCTTGATCTCTTTCTGGGAAGAGAATGTCATAGCGGATCCCCGAGATTGGCGATTTGTCCGCAGATCGGACGGAACCCTTGTTCAGTTCAGTGATAGGGCATGAACAAGGGATGGATGCCTGTTAATTTAGGACATCCTTGTTTCAGAGCTGTGACAATGTGGTTGGATTACGTAATATATAGAGTCGTATGTATTAACAAATGACTTTGAAAGTTTCCTCTTCGTCGCTCTCGCCTTTTGGACTGTGCGGCACCGCCTTGACTGGTCCTGCCGGAATCTCATCGGGTCGCCCACAATGACAACCCCCATCCGCAAGAAACGCAACTTCAAGGCTCTCCAGCTCGATGTCACCCAGTCAGCCAAGCCCAAAGAGCCTGAACCGATCCCCACACGCGCAGCACCACAAACGACAGGGGTAGCGAAGGGGAAGAAACGTCCGCCACCCATGACTTTGAATGCCCCGAAGCTCGGTCAGACCCCCGTCACGAGTGATGCTGATGGGAACCTACTCGCTGCCGGCGTCGGTCCTCCATCTGCATCCGCTACTGGTACATCCGCACGTCGGACTACATACCATACGACCCTTTCAAACACCCTCGCAAATTTGGACATGAACGCAGAGACGCGTTATGACCTTCGGAACGAAGATCTAAAGGACCTTCAGGAACTTGGCCAGGGTAACGGTGGGAGTGTCAAAAAGGTCGAGCACGTCCCTACCAAGACCATCATGGCTAAGAAGGCGAGCCTGCAATACCCCGTTTTCAGAATTCGCTGACATATCATGGTTGGTTATGCACAGATTGTCCTTATTGATGCCAAACCCTCTGTGCGCAAGCAGATTTTGCGCGAGTTACATATCATGCACGACTGCAATTCCCCATATATCATTTCATTCTACGGCGCGTTCTTGTCGGACCCAAACATTTGTATTTGCATGGAGTACATGGACAAGGGGTCTCTTGATGGTATCTACAAGAAGATTGGAGCCATTGACATCGAAGTTGTTGGGCACGTTGCATTGGCTGTGCTGGAGGGTTTGACGTATCTCTATGATGTGCATCGCATTATTCATCGCGGTACGCATACCTATCTATCTATCTATCTACTCTTTAGCGATGGACCACGCTGACGCGCATACATCAGATATCAAACCATCAAATATCCTGTGCAATTCTCATGGCCAAATCAAAATTTGCGACTTTGGAGTATCTGGAGAACTCATCAATTCGATCGCAGATACCTTCGTTGGAACATCGACCTATATGAGTGTATGTCCCCGGTTGTGCGAGATCGCGCGATCCTCATGATGTTGTACAGCCCGAGCGCATACAAGGCGCCCAATATACCGTCAAATCGGATGTCTGGTCACTTGGAATTTCATTAATCGAACTAGCTTTGGGTCGATTTCCCTTCTCAGAGTCTGACCCTGACGATTCTGATCTCTCGGACTTGGAAGGAACTCTTTCCCCAAATACCATGACTCTACCCATCAGGAAGGACAAGGATAAGAATGCGAAGAAGGACCGGCGAAAATCCAAAGGTGTTAGCTTGCAAGGAGGGGGCATGATGATGAGTATCCTCGAGCTGCTGCAACATATAGTAAACGAGCCTGCTCCACGGCTGACTCCTGAAAGTCGATTCCCCAAAGAAGCAGAGGATTTCGTGGACGGCTGTTTACTCAAAGATCCCGATGCTCGAATGACTCCCAAGGAACTGCTGGTATGTGTTGAGATCCTGGAAACATTGATCAAGCTGATGAAGTCCCTGATAGAAACACCAATGGATAGACCAAGCGCGGGCGTCGAATTTCGATCTCGAGACATGGGCGAGCACGTTTTGAGCTGGTTTCTCACTATCTGCGTCACGTGTCCCCTTTCACTCCTGCTCGTTCTTTTCTTTAGATCATACCAGTCGTCACTTGCTACTTCCTCGCACATCATTATCTTAGGCTGTTCATGTTCTTGTATTATAAAGAGGTGATGCATTTATCAATTGGAGACGAGCAGATTAGGTGCTTTCGTACTAATGCCCTGTCGCCTTTTGATTGGGGTCGGTAATCGACACCCTGGAGGTCACCGTTCGACATCCATTAAAGTAGCCACGGCAGCGCACAGTCTCCAAATGGGGCATTTTGAGTACTGCCTGCCGGAACCGAGCCCGAGAGCCAATTTGATCGCATGTGCCCGATGGTGCCGTCGTGCGGTGCCAACAGCTGTGCCTATCAGCATATGCATCGCAAATGCGTCTAAAACAAGGATCACCGAACTGTCGATTATTTCGGTGCCGTCTGTCGGTCCGCTGGGGCTGGGGTTCATGAGATAGTGGGCAACTCCGTTACCAAGTTCGTCGCACACAAGAAGACCACATCACAAACCAAGGGCCCAATACACCTTACAGAATCCAATGACGGTAGTGAATTTATCGATATCCTGTTCTTGTCGTGAAGGTGAACATCGCCACAGGCAACTTTGTCCGTCAGGGCTCTTCGACGGTCTTTTATTTTTGCAACTTTGAACCAATTTCGGAGTCAATGAGGAACGGAATGAAAGTGCGGAATCTCATATTCTTTTACACGAATGATTATAGTGTAAACCCTGTAGGGCCTGATAATACGGTCGCCAGACCGAGATGGATATCCATGAATATCAGGGCTACCTGTACCCACCAAGTGTCAATGCAATCACGATCAATAGGAAGCAAGAGAAGGGACATACGATCCCCAGATTACGTCTGGCTCAGACTAGTGGTGTTCCTGGTATTCAGGGGCACGTCCAAAGGTCCCATAAGACTGATGCCTCCGTCAACCGTTCTCACCGGACCGAGAACTGATGAAAATAGTCTTGCGGACTGGTCTCGAGGGCCATCTTGCTTCGGAGTAATCGAACGAGAAGGGGTAACTTCGGACAGGGGATATGGCGTGACGGTTACGAGACGTGTTCAAGGAGGCATTGATCTCCTGTTGAATCAATGGTAACAATAGCCAGGACGAATGCGACCGCACCCGCGATGATACCACAGATGTCGGATTTCCAATTTGACGTCCCAGATGCTGGTTGACTGCCTGTGATAGTAGAAGGGGTGATGATGGACGCAGTTGACGGGGTGACATCGGCGGTCAGGGAAATGGGTGTCGCGGTGATGTCGTCAGGGCAATATTGGAGGAGGAGGTCGGGACAACGGCGGAAGGAGAAGTTGGGAAAATGGCGGAGGAGGGGGCAATGGCAGAGGAAGAGGTCGTGGCGAGATCGTCGTGGCAAAGGTTAAGGAGACCAGCAGCAAAGGAGAGGGATCAAGACGGAGCTTGTCAGGATTGCTGTCGATGACATTTTGGGAGGAGATGGCAGAAATTCCTAGAGGCATGACGGGCAAGAACTGAGACCTGGACTGAACAAAACCTCTGATCGCGAATAACGACGGTAAGGGGGCCTCAACAGCTTCACACGTGCTGGACCAACACCAGGGTATGTTGGCTAAGGGGTGGCATGTACTAGCTCTTAGTTTTTCATCTGCTTCCAGTCCGATCCATAAATGATGTCCCCATTCTCGACCTATAGACTTGTCAGTAAACAGCAAAGGCGTGGTCAATGTCATAATGCAGATAGTCAAACAATAACATTAGGATATACATTACATAACTTCCTAATAAATAAATAGGTGACAGGTATACTCCGTCGGCATTCAGACTAAACGTAGACCTCATCCTGATCGTAAATTGCTCGTGGTTTGTACTTGAGGGATTTGTAGTCCATTCTTTCTTTTACAGTGTGGTGAAACTTCGGTTTATTGAAAGGTATAACACGGCCCTTCCCCAAGTTGATGCTGTGGCAAATTCTAGCTTGACTTCAAAACAGATAATATTTGAGAGCTTGCCTCCATTTGCTATGCCACACTCCGTTAGGATCCTGCCATGCAAATGAAGATGGGATGATTTCTAGTATCCACCACCACATGTTGCTCTTCAGCCCATCGAACAATGGTGCTATGGCATCAGAGTATTCAGGGTCGGCCTCCGGGGCCGGAATAGGCTGGTTAGGTTTTCCCGGAAAATCGTCAGCATTGGGATCTGATGTTTGCTGCGGAGCCAGTGGTACTGTGATGCCGATGCCAGAGAGTTCTTCCCTGTCGAAGAGTATTCCGCATTGAGATTGTATGACTTGTTCCACCATCCAATGCAACGTAATCTGAGCAAGAGACACCTGAACGTCGTCCTGAACATTCCCTCCACCAATGTCTGAAAGACCGTAAGCAATTCGTGAAAGCGTCTGTGGAGATCGAACTGACCGCTATGACAACCTGCAAACCATACTTCCAGCACATCCGTGCATTCGAACGATTCTTCAGTGACGAACTTTTGGAGCTGTGTTCCATCCGAGGCTAGTTCATTACCACGACCGTTCTGTGGGGCACCATTGGCAAGAGGTCCAGAATCCACCATTTGTTGTGGTTGACTCTTTCTCGTGAAAATTCGCTTCAACGCTGACGCGAGGGCATGTAATCTCCCAGTTACTTCCTCTTGCAAGTCGGCGACACCATCGGATACATCAACTTGGGTAGGCCAATGGTATAGATTTGGCCGGAACCTGGAACGATGCTAGGAATCAAGGTCAACGAGGGTCACCTATAGTAATAAATGGGCCATACTTCGTCAAGAGAAAGCGCATGCCGGAACACCTTGATGGCAGTGTTGGAGTCTGTAAAGGGCAGTATACGGTTGACAAGCATTCCAGTACTCTGTACGGTATCCCTGGTGGCAAGTAAACAACAGGAAATTACCCACAATCTTGACAACGCCTACCATACGCCCACGAATTCAACCTCGACATCTTGTGAGAAGGTCCGCTTGAATCCAGCAGCGAACTCGACGCCCTTTTTGTCAGTCCGCTTATATGCCTTGTAAGCAAAGCCGACTTGCTGCCAGTCGTCCCTTGGCAGTAGTCCAACCTTCACAACATCAATTAAACATCGCATATGACGTTTCCGACAACCCAAAATACCTTTTCCAGCATTCCAGCCAACGCACGAGCAGTGAATGCTCCACGAGAAAAACCTGAATCTGGATTAGCCGCGAACCCAATCGAAGCGCGCTACTTACCAAATAAGCAGATTTTGTCCCCGGCGCGATAGTTGTCCATAAGGTATCTGTAGCCAGCCATTACATGTTCATCCAGATACCTATACCAGCATGTCATTTATCGCGGGTTTTTACGAATCTTGATTGCGCATACCAAGCGACTGCTTCGTCCAGAAGCGATGCTAACCAGGCCCATAGCGGCGAAACAACTCCAGGAGCAAAATACGTGCCGATTCCCGCCTAGATGGCAATAGAGTCAAACTTTGGAAGCCCCAACAGTGGAACTAGCGCACGCACTTGATAATAAACTACTTGGTCCTCTGGACAGTCTTTGCGGAGAAGGGCAAAGAATTTAACCACATTGGTATTCTATTTTTCATTGATGCATCAGTTATCTGTCTAATCTATTTTCGTAGGACATACCTTGGAGTTATACTGTCCATTAGTGCCATCAAAGCAAAGAACAATGGTACGAGGTTTCCGAGAGAAACCCTCAGAGATGTCGCTCGTTCTCCCGTTTGACATGGTGTGGTAAGGGAATACGGTGTGAGGGTTTAGCGGATCACACGGATGTTCTGCAGGAAGTCCTTTCGGCGAAGTATCCTCAGCGAGAATGAAAAGTTTAACTGGGGATAATGGTCAGAGATCTGGTGGGATCCAAGGAGCAGGCTGAGGGTTTAAATAACTTACCTGAGACAAAACCGGTCGACTATCTGCCCGGCTACTGTGATTAGTGGCGTCCCCGCCGTCGCCGGTGTGTTCAGAAAGGCGATACATACAATTCGGAAGACGACCTTTACCGTGCCAATCTGCTCCACCTCTGGCCTTGTGCTTGGCTGTGCCTGTATCATACCATTTTAGGAAGGTTACTCAAATTGTATCCGAATGCCTAGTAGTACTATCGTACATGGATTGCTTCACTCAAGCTTCACTGTCTAATACATGCTAATCATTTCTAACTCTTCAACCAGGGTTTGGTGGCGATACGCAAGTCGGATGTCTGGCACGTTCGTCTATGAACGTATCATTTCTCGGTTAACAAAACCACCGCCGCCAGGGCTCATGATCTTACCTTGTGGATATCATTTCCAGCGGCTCCGGCAAGATACCATTCTTGGCCTAGCCAGTGGCGTTTGATCTCCATTTCGAACCCACTCTGTACAACGGAGTTACGGGCCAACTCTGCAAGCGAGCTCTGGGGGAATTTATATATCTAAAATTCCGTGGATGGTAAGAGATATTCCTAGTTAGTAAGAAGCTGTGCGAATCTCACATGGGCAGCCACGCTATATTCCTCCAGCAGTGGCTCCTACGGTCACAGCAACATGGTGAAATTCAAGTCAGCGTAATTGAAATGATGACATACCTTGGTAAAGTGAAATTGGAGTGGGTCATCAGTACTCAAGCTTACGTTCAACCCGGTCTTGAAAAATTCCGGGAGGGGGTTGCGCTCGTACGTGAGAAACAAGGCGTTGTTGCTCAAAGGACTCATCGCAAGACCAATCTGTCTCAAGTAGAAAAGATATTGCAATGCAGGAACTTTGCGAAGAAGTATACCGTGAGAGATTGAGTGAGAGGTGAGGAAAGTGGCGGTGAGATGGTCCGTGTCGCCTGCTTCTCCTGCATGTGGTCGAAGGACAAATGTGTCTCCCGTAAAATTAGACAAAAACAGGATCGCGGTCAATGAGCTAACATACTGAAACCTCGTGCCTGCCGCCAGTGGTTGAGACTGGCCATGTTGGCATACATATAATAAATCCTAATATATGGAGGAGCTCTAGACGAGCAGCATGAGAACCTGACAAGGGACTCACCAGTACGAAAAGGGCGGGTTCTGAGTGGTGTCCCAGAGACGAGGATAGGGGAATTTGCGATGAATGCGGCGTTCCGCCTTGGACTCGTCGTCCACACTGTCAAAACCAACAACGCGCTGCAAGAAAACGTGGAGTTCCGGGTGCGATGTCGGATCTTTAGTGACCTCCAATAACGGGCGAAATACATCTGAACAGGAGTAAAAAAAACACGAAACTCGAGAATCGGCAACTTACTGATCACAATGTCTTCGAAAGTTCCAACCACACCATTTTCTTTGTAAACATTGTACAGCCGCGGTACTTGGATGAGCCAGCGAACGTTATGAGAGAATAACTTATTGCTGATAACCCATTTGGCCAACTTGTCCCATTCATCTACTGATTTGCCGTATATGCTCACTCTCCACTCGCAGTTCTGCAAAAGCATGGGTTTAACGGGGGAGTATATGGCTAGCATACATACCTGGTACTTGCTTTGTTCTAGATCAGTCATCACCTCTGCAATGTAATCAGTGATCTGAACCCATCATGCGCATGCGAGGGGAAAATGTCACCTCGAGTAAGCTCAGCAAAGTAGCGTCCATCAATACGATTGTCGATCTTCAGAAATATCTCGCGGAGCCTAGATTCTCCGATAGGATTGTATTTGAGGTTGAACTTATCAAACCGGTGGAAAGAATCTTGATGGGCGTGCATATCGAGCGTGTCGATGGACAGTTCGTAGGCGCTTAATTTAAGGGATTGGAAAACTTGCTCAAGCGTTAACTCTGCCCCATCACGAAATATGACAATATCCTGAAGGGTAGCGATGTTACAGTCGCAGTCTAACGGTTGCAAACAAGACATACGTGGGGACTGCGTTTCATTTTTGCCTTAATGAACCGCAATAGATGCTTCTGGTTCATGCAACTCGCCAGATGCACGTGAGTATCCACTTTACGTACGTTGTAGAAGTCCCTAAAGGAGCGATGTCAACGATACTAAATAAACCTACAACTTAATCCGACCTGTGAGGAACACCCTAAATGCCGGGAAATAAGGATTGAATAACGGGTAAAGGTTAGTTGCCGACCTTCATAGCCGCCAGCTCTTGGGATTCGTTGAGCAAGCTGTACATTTCAAATTTGCTGGCTAAATATTTGAGTCTCCGGTATGCTATGCTTTTGGCTGGGCCATCAGATATGACCTCTAGAACATGGTCAAGATCGATAAAATATTCCCGAATGGACGGAATTTCAAACATCGGTTTCTCGTCTGGGGTTCAGTGTATTGTCAACTGCATCGGTAGATCATACATGAGACGTCACGCGTACCTGCTGTGGTAGAATACACTTGGTAGACACCCTTGTCATCAATCCTAAATTCCCATAAATGTGAATCCGGAATCTGACAAGTTGAAAAATCAAATTCCTCGTTTCTTGTAGTAACGTAATCGCCGGCGGCTGGAGCATCGTGCTTTGTGGAGAAATGCCAATGTGGAGGCGGTGGTTTAGGGTATATTTTCCATGGCTTGTACGGGCTCTCAGAGAGCCTAGCTTTTGCAAAGTCGGCATTGGGTTGTACACCGGACACGCCTGCAAAGCCCTCCGCTATCCCATTGAAGTGATCGTCATGGTCCTTAGGGTTGTCGCCAAGTCTTTGGAGGGACTTGGCTATATATTTGTCACGTAGCTCGAGGCAACGTTGAAACAGCTTAAAGGTGCGCGCCATCTCGGGGTTGATGGAGGGTTGCGCTGCAATACAGTGCATTAGTTGGCGCTTATTCAGGTTTACCGCAGAAAAGACGTACATTGCACGTGCGGCTCAGTACGCGCCTTATCCTCGTCTTCGGCGAGAGGAGTTGTGCTCCTCTGTTGATCATTGATTCGCAAGGCCTCACGGATTGCAGAGAGTGCGAAACTTCCTGTAACTGATGACGGACCATCGGAGATGACGGTAGAGACGTCAGATGCACGACGGTGGGCTAGTTTCTTCTCTTCAATCTGGAAGCATTCTATAGCGATGGTTGAAGTGATCACTAGCAACCACTTACTTGCTGAAGACTTTTTTCGTCGTTGTAGCCGTAAAAACCGTCTCTGGACTCAGGGATTAGGAGTCCAGCGTTGTCGTTCGCAGAACTGGAGGTCTGTAGAAAATCTTCGGGCGTATCGCCGGTAGCTATCTCTGGCGCACTGTCAGCCATGATAACGAACGCGTTGACTCGGAACGTTGAAACATGAAACGATGATGATGCGTATTTGGCCCGACCCTCGCTTCCTCGGACTTTAAGCTTATTTAAACGACCGACCGACCGCACTTGAAAGCCCACTCGGAGACACGAAATCGCAGAAGAGTAACATACCAGCAGTCCTCAAGACACAGCGTTAACGACGCTTTTCGACAGTGAACGTTGACGATCATGTTGACACCTTTTACGTAATAATAATAATAATAATAATAATAATAAAATTTACTTGATAATAAGGTTATCAGGGGAAAGATCCTCATTGGACCAACTTCTTCTTTTACGTCCATCGAGCACACTGTTGGCGACAAAGAGGTGAGGCGTGGACCAACCTCTGAGGACGGGTAACACGATCTTCACGATGGGCAACACAACCTCGAACACGAACCACAATAGACCCTCGTCAGTTCCGACCACGCAAATCGATTCAGAGAGTCAGAAGCAAACATCCCATTCGCCCTCTCCGAACCCCAATCAGCCACACCGTTCCTTGCGTACAAAGAAAAAATCACTCGAGCTGCCGGACCTTGCTCTTCTTTCGCTCACTCCTGCTCATTCCCATCAAAATTCTGCCAACTCATCCCCCTTATCATCCTACCGTCGGCCACCCAGAACTACTTCCCCAATCCCGATTCCGATCCCAGTTTCTAACAATGGCACCATGAACAACTCCTCCAATACGGGCACTTCTCCTCGTGGAAGGCAACCAAATGTAAAATTGAATCGTACACGGGAAGCTGATACCTCAAACTTCTCGTCGGAATTGCTCCTCGACCAACCACCGTCCACCCATATTCCGGTTCCCCACCATCAGCATTCCCGTAATCGCGGTAGCCCTTATTTCCGAGGAGCCCCTCTCCAATACAACTCTACGCATTCATTCGCTTCGCGCGGCCAAGCTGCTGCACAACCTCGCATACAGGAACTCTATGCGCAGAGCCAGATCGAAGTGTCCACGCTGCCTGATCGACCAGAGTTCGTTCAAGAGACAGTTCATTCGACAATTCCGCTCGCACTACATAAAGCTGAGGAAGAACTTGCGGCTGCTACGACCAACAGTTTAGCTGAGCTCGGACAACCTTCCTCCAATCGGCCTCGACCCTCGGATGAGGCAAAAGAACCTGTCAACGTAAGAATCACTTGGCGCGGGGGCGGGAAATCCGTCGTCCTCTCACGTGCAGGCGACGATAATTGGAAGGGCCGTCAACCGATGGAATCGGAGTATGTCTGTCTTGATCGATTTGTTCGTCCATTTGACTCGCATCATAGTGACCCTCCTGCGGATACATCGTGGTCCACTTGGGTATCCCTGATGCCTGGAACGCATCATATCCGTTTCATTGTCGATGAACAATGGCGCCTGGCCGACGACCTCCCGACAGCTGTAGATGATGAGGGGAGTTTGGCCAACTACGTTGCAGTCCCGATCTCTGGGTTAACGCCTCCTCACCGCACATCTGTCTCTATTGTTCCTCCGAAGCAGCCCGTCCATTCGTTCTGGTCAACCACGACCTCCACCCAAGGTTCCACGATCGACGTACCTTCCTCTTCAGATGCCACGGGGTCATCATCCAAGTGGACAGATGAAATACCCGCTGGGCTGGTCGCTGCTGCCCGTGAGGAAGAGGCTTACCTTGCTTTCACGGCTGCCGCAGAATATGACCAATCAAGCTACGCCAACGCTCACCAACAAGTCCCTGCGCCGAATATTCCGCCAGCTCCCGTCCTTCCTAGACACTTGGACAAACTCATTCTGAACGTTAAAGTTGGGCAACCCCCGCCATCCAGGGGCCGCGAGAAGGAGCGGGAGAAGGAGCGGGAAAAAGAGCGAGAACGTGAGCATAGGCGGAAGCAGGGCCGATCACTCCTCGGAATGACTAGTACGCTTGCACGAGATATCTATAAGGAGGATAAAGCTGGAGAGGATGAGCATCCTTCCATCCCGATCACCACTGCGAGCGGGACGGATGTAACCCACCTTGCAGGTTTACCACAAGCACACACTCGTCTCGGGCTAGATGGACTTGGCTTGTCAGATGATGCTAGCGTGCTTCCTGTGCCGTCCCACGTTGTACTTCATCACTTGAGTACGAGCGCGATTCGTAATGGCGTACTCGCTGTCGGGAGCACGACGCGTTATCGACAGAAGGTATTTATGCGTGTATCTACGAACAACATGGTCACTCACGCAATGCTTAGTATCTCACTACGATTTATTATAAGCCTACATGAAGCTTACGACCCTGACCGGCATGGCAATACGCAGGTCGTTAGAAGCCACACGTCGGGGGAGTGCTACAAACCGGCAATTCGATTGCTTATTTATCCGCGCAATTGCTTCGTTGGTCATTTCTTGGGATACTCCTCTAGATTCCCCCTGAACACCCATGATATATGTGGAAGACCGACCCACATTCAGCTATGACTATGTGCTCATTTCTCTCACCACGCAGACACATGATCGTTGCGTGTATGCGTGCATGTACATGCAAGTTAGTCCATTTCCTGTTCTAGATCCTTTCATTTCGGCTTCGTCTGTATGATGTTTGGTAATCGTGATAATTGTATGACATTCTTAGACTACCCACTGCCCAGCTCAAATGTATCTTATGTGTACGAAGCACACCTTATGCGATGAAAAAAGTTTTACAAAAACAATAGCCCACCGCGAGGGTCGAACTCGCAGCCTTCAGATCACTGCAGGATCACACCCGCCTTAAAAGTCTGACGCTCTGGCCGATTGAGCTAGGCGGGCTTGTGCATGATTTTCATTCCGGAACATGACGAATGATGGAAATGCAATTGACCTGGCATCTTTCAAGTTCGCATAGATCAATCCATCACCACTGTATCCCTCCTACTAGTACTGTAGATATGTACCACGAAAGCACGAATCCCGCCACAGGCTCAGCACGATCATGATGGAAGCCGTCAAAGTGAAAAAAAGAACGGCAGGCACCCACCGGCAATAACTCTGCGCCGATGATACCTCGTCCTTAAAGAGCGACTTGACGCTCCTTGGAGCGCTACCATTCATTACCGCTCATCCTTCATCGATCAGCCCCCATTAGCTATGGAGCCCAAAGACATCGTCTGCGCTGGTTCCTATAACACGGATACTGGCTGAAGCTGGGCACCACGTGCCAATGAACTCGTTCCTTGGGGAGAATTCTTAAGACCAGATATCGCTGCGCCGAGGGAGCGGTGCAGAATGCTATCCAGAATAGCGCACCATTCGACGCTGTTGTTGCACTTTACGTGCTAATCCATTTACCCGTCGAAGAACAGATGGCACTCATCCAACACCTCGGAAATTGGAAGACTGGTGGTTACTGCATGATGACGGTCGGTCGAGCGGCATGGACAAGAGAGGTGCAAGGATGGGAGGTGATGTGCGGATGCGGTGGTCACAAACCTCTTTGGATAACTTTAGGAAGTGGGCTAAAGACGGGGGTTCGAAATAGTCAAGGATGAATATACGCCCGATGTTAACGAAGATTCAGACGGACACCAGTTTTTGCTCCCGAGGAAGTGTATGCAAACAGTACATACCTTCTATGCATGGACTCCTCGTGGCCATTTTCTGCAACAGCTACCTTATCGGGGTCAACTACCATAACCAAGATAAAACTTGATTACGTCGCATGAAATGAATTAATTCACGGCGAGCTGAAGTACATCACAAATTCAGTTCTGGTCAACGAGGGTACAGACCGGCTTGCTGTGTCATTGATAGGCGGCAACTATATACCTGCCACACATAAATAAGTCCTTGTGTTGCATGCGCAATGTGTTCTCGTGGTCAGTGCAACCACGAAGCAAAAAATGTCAATACTGGTGAGGATTCGACGCATTTTCAACGGTCCGTAGCTCACTTTGAGTCGCTCCGATCCAGGAACTGTTCCAGAGGTTCGTTGCTCTAGCGATAGAATTTATGACGCAGCGCAGGACATGGAAAGAAACGGGGAAGAGGCGTAATCACAGCGACGCCCAATACGCCGAATTTCCGAGATCATGGTCAGCTCGAGCCGAGAGAGAGTGGCAAGAGATGGACCACATGTTCAGGAATGGCCGACGGCACCTGGGAGGGAGAACACGATCGCAAGGAATGGAGATATCATACCACCAGCAGACATCACCCAAGGTAAGGGCACGTCGCGAAAAGGATTGTAACTAGACTGACTTGCGCTTGGGAGTATCAACTGTGTCAGCATGAAGAAATGATCATGCAGCGCACATTGAAAAGACGGGTCATGGTTGTTAGTAATCCAGACCCTACGGACGACAGCGACGGAGAATTTGAGGTGAAATATCGAAAGTGATTTCTGAGGTGATACCGCTGTTCATGAACATTCATTGACAAATGACAGGAATTTGACGATCATCGCCGGTTTTTTTTGTAGTCGAAGCTTGCAGATCGTTTCTCGTCGTCACGTTGAGACATGAAATTCGGCGGGGGTGGGACGGGCGTATATTATGGTAGACTAGTCTGTACCTTTCCGGTCCTTCCCGGTCCAAGTTCACACCACGTAGGGCATGTAACGTCATCGAAATTTGTTGTGGACTCCTCGCACGGTTCGACCTCGGCTTGGACCATTTATTTATCCTCTCTTCTCACTTTCTTTTCTTGTCGGTCATGTACAGAACCGTACGCCCACTCTTCTCGTCCCATTTGCGTTCGTCTGCACGGGTCGGCTTGAATGCAGCAGTTGGCTTACCCCACGCCGCGCTCACCCGGCGCATGATGAGTTCTGAGTCGCATGCCAGTCATGGGAGCACATCCGGCGACAGACCGTGGATGGTGCGTTTTGTTTCTGGTCTCTACAAAGTAACTTCCTAGTGGGTTTCTCTACAGATCGGGTCTGCGCTGGTGTTTGGTTCTCTGGTGAGCATACTACATACAGTAGACACGCGCGTTTTTAACCTATCTGCCATACAGTTCCTGTACCTTGTTTCCCCTTCGGCGCGCAAGGGTTCTCCTGGACACACGGAGCATGGTCATAAAAGCCACGTATGTGACAACTGAGTTTTGACAATCTGTATGACAGCCTGACCACCATTTGTAGGACGAGCACGCGGACAAGCATGCTGTACGTGGCATCTGCTCATATTCACTCTGGTCTACTCGTAGTGACGTGGCTTCCGTGCCTGTAGCAAGATGTTGAATCTCGTCGCGAAATGGACGTCAAACCCATCGCCGATGATGAGGGCACTGAAGCTTCCGGTCAGGAGGTCAAGGAATCGATGGAAAAGGCTTTCGTGAGTATGAGGTTGTATTTGTCGTGCGCATCCTTCTCACTTTACTAGGATGCCGATTCTCCCAAGGACGCCCAGGAAAAGGAAGAAGTGGTAGCAAAGACGGAGGTGACGGCTGTCGTGGAGAACTCGGCTATGGAAATACACACCCCATTAACCGACGCTTTGCCGATGGAGTCCCAACCAGACTCAACTCCAGCCGCAGCGGTCGGGATGGACGAGGCTGCCAATGTGACGAGTGACGGAAAGGTCCAAGGCAACGCCGTGAGTACCTGACCCTTTTTCTTAGCGAAAATGGGGTGACCAAGTGATAACCAGAGCAACACGAATGAACCTGCAGCGGATTCAAAGGCTTAAGTAGTCGACGGAGGTTACATAGAAGCAGACAGGCACATGAGATTAGACTGTTGTCCGTCGGATCATAGCCTCGACAATGACCACTCTATGAGCATGTTGCGGTGAGACGAAAGCTGAGATATGAAATCACCGTTGTTCCACATGCAACGACAATGACGCTCCAGTACGTAAGGTCACGTGATAAGACATGATTGGTTTCTAGGCACTGGTATAAGACAATGGAAACAATGGTCAAGAATCACTCTCCTGAGTTCGTCCGTTCTTCGAGTTTTGTGGCTTGACGCGCAAAACTGCCACTCATTTCACCCGCCACTCGTTTGCCATCATGCTGGTCGCGATTATACTAGTAGCTTTTTTCTTTCTCGCGGATCTCGGTATATCCGGCCCGATCCCATTCGCCCCTTACATTGCATCGACGGCGATGTCCTCCAAATCACTCTCTAGAAGAGACTCACCCAAATATGTTGTAGCCCATCATATGGTCGGAAACACATATCCGTACACCCAGGATAACTGGTTGTCGGATATTCGCCTCGCCCACCAGAATGGTATCGACGGTTTCGCACTCAACGTAGGAAGTGACCCCTGGCAACCTCAACAGGTTGCAAAAGCGTGAGTACCTACGATGCATCCTTAACTCTCGCTGATGCTCGACCAGGTTCGCGGCTGCGCAGCAATCGGGGACGGGCTTCAAGCTCTTCCTGTCATTCGACATGACGTATGTCCTCCGTTGTTCTTCATGGTGTTGTCCTCATGTCCACCATTAGTTCTCTCCCTTGTAACGGTGCCAATGACGCTGCGATACTTCGGGATTATATCACAACATACGCCTTGCACCCCAACCAATTGATGTACAATGGTCGTGTTTTAGCATCTACTTTCTCCGGAGAATCTTGCCACTTCGGTCAAGGTTCAGTCCAATCGGGATGGTCAATTCAATTTTTGCAGCAGCTTTCAGGCAAAAGTGCTGTTCACTTTGTCCCCTCCTTTTTTATGGACACATCTAGTTTCCGGAGTTTCGGTGGTGTTATCGATGGAATGTTCAACGTAAGAGTGATGAGCTATTGTGTTTTTTTTTTAAATCTAACATACGTCTTAGTGGAACTCTGCGTGGCCTACACAAATCAAAGCGAGTGCGATGCCGGACTTGGGAAGTCCTGACTCTGTCCTTGGTTCCCTTGCGACTTCTGTCGGGACTACGACGTCCGATGAAGAGTATATCAATGCTCTGCTTCCTATGGGCAAAGGATACATAGGTTCGGTGTCCCCTTGGTTCTTTACACACTACAGCCCAAAGACTTACAACAAGAACGTAAGCTATCTATTACCGGTGAGAGATCAGGTCTGACCCTGGATGGTTTTTAGTGGATTTACCTTTGTGATCATCATCTATATGCGAGACGATGGGAATCTCTGATTGGAATCCGCGATCAAGTTGATATTGTTGAGATCAACTCTTGGAACGATTTCGGAGAATCTCATTATATCGCTCCTATTCAGGGTGCGCAACCAAATAGTCAGGCTTGGGTGAACGGGTTTGATCATACTGGTGAACTTTGTTGTCTGATCTATCTCAGCACCGACTTACGTCTACAACTTGAAGGCTGGCTCAGTATGACATCATATTACGCGACCGCGTTCAAGACGGGGACATACCCGACCATTTCAAAAGACCAGATCTTCATGTGGTCTCGTCCTCATCCAGCTTTCGCCACTGCACCTGATCCGGTCGGTCGACCTACCAATTATCAGATTGTGAGTTCTTTCTTCCGAAACAGCAATGCCATCAACCTGAATTTTCTCTTATTGTAGACAGAAGACAGGGTTTGGGTGATCGTATTTGCGACTCGCCCCGCAACCGTTACATTTTCGACATCATCCTCTGACTCACAGACATTCATTGTTGCAGCTGGGGCGAACAAGCTTTCGTTTCCTATTAACGCTGGCGGGTACATGAGAGCAGTGCTACAGAGGAACGGGGAAACCGTTATTGACCTCAAGCCCGAGGGTTTCAATTTTGACCCCTCTCCATCCTTATATAATTACAATGCTTTCGTTGCGTATTCGCCCTGATATGTGCTGGATGCACAAGGGAATCTGGGTGGTTAACAGTGTCGCTGGCATTTATTTAGATGCTCTTCTCTACCATCACACATTTAGTATGATTTACTATCCCCTGCCACTGGTTCGGCACTATGCCAGAAGACAACATTCTCACTATTTTATTTTACACAGTATGGTTTTGGTACGCTACCTACATAGTCCAAGTGGAATGAAGAAGTATAAGTATGTAGTTGTTGAGATCTTGAAACTGACCTTCGTATGCTGGAGCGGAGTTTCAAACACGATTGTAAGCCTTTCACGTAGGGTGCTATCGCAGATGATCGTGGGCTATCGACGGCAGATCTGACAAATAGTTGTCTTGGACGGAATTCCCTCTAAGTAAATGGAATGTTTGAACATTCGCTCGTTGCTAATTTGTTCCTCAGCGTTGCACGAAAAGCGTTGAAACGTTGATGAGTGAAATTTAAATACGAGCTTCGTGCGCGGCTTCGTGCGCAGACTCAACATGACATTGGACTCATGACGACGTGACAGCGTTGGAGGAGATGCGGATGTCATATGTAGATCAGTGCAGCTGCTCCGCTACCCAACTGCCAACTACATGTTGAGCTTATGTAATGAGTTTAAGCTGTCATCTGAGTGCTACGCTGATGAGGCAAGTACAAGAGAAGTATAACGCCAGGGCACGCCAATCACGTCCAGGATCACTCAAGAAAGGGAAACGGTCTCCGCATACACCTACTGTGTCAGCAGAGACGGCAGACCCCAATGCAGAAATTATCGTTCCCAAGTCCCGAGAGCAGAAAGAAAAGGAGAGGAAGGAGAGGCTCGTCCAGGAGGTGAGTTGCAATTACTGTGATATCGTGCATCTCTCATTGGTATAGCTTGCAGCACAATCGGAGGGCAAGGTGTCAAGTAGAAAGAGAAAGAGACTAGAAAAGTATATTGTAAGACGCAACCTCTTCTTTATGGTGGGCTGCGTTGATATACCTCTTGAAAGAACAAAAAACTCAGGCAAGAGGAGAGGATGGTGATCTTCCAAAAACTGGCGTATGGACACTTTTGCGCTCTTTAACCGTTTATTCACCGCTACAGTCGGACTCAGGCGTCAATCCCGTCTTTGGAGTTGCAGTCCTCTTCGACGCTAGGGACAGGAAAGGCGGTCTCTCATCGTGAACGACTAGACAAATCCGAAGACCTCGATGTTCGGCGTTTCATGGATGGTCGATCTAACAAACGGAGACGGCGTAACAACGACTTTTCTATCACAGGACCCACTGACACCGAGGACGAAGATGCGGAGCTCGATACAACCGGCTTTGATGCTGCTAGTGCCAGCTCAGCGGAAACTGCCGCTCCCGACCAAGCCCAGATTGTGGACATGTCTGTCAGCTTGGCTGCGCCGGAGAAATCAACGCAGCTTACTGTTGTTGGCGGCGCCCTCAGACGAAACACAGACGGTACTATCATTCCCCCTCGCGTCGTCAAAAGAAAAAAGACAGGTAAAAAGGTTGGTCTGTCGATGGTTCGTTATTCTCGTTATCTCAGTTATATTTTCATAGGCGTGGTCGAAACCTTCTGCGCGGCCGGATCCCGATTCCGAGTCTGACACGTCATTCGATAGCTCAGATTCCGCGAATGACACGAAAGACGACGAAAGCGACGCGGTTGATTCCGCTTCAGGGTCAAGATCAGACAGTGATTCAGATCGCAGCAGTTCACCTCATGCGGAGGCCAGTACCACTGCAAGGCGCGCAGGTTTCAAGACATGGGCGATGGAACAGCTCTCTGCGGCCAAGGGTTATGTCGCCCCCATTGATGAACCAAACGCCGAGCCAGAAGTGATCCAAGATGCTATCAGACATTCTTCTCCGAAAAAACACAAAATTTCGCATCCACCTCATGATGGCATTTTGCGTGGTCCCCTTGGGGATGAGCTAAGATTGCCTGCTACTGCGTTGGCAGAGCATCTGGCAAGCAGGCCGTCGCGATCGTCGGGCTCTCCTGAAAAGAAAATCAAAGTTGTTTCCGTCACGAGACCCACAGACGTCGAAGAAGCCCGATTGATGCTACCTATCATAGGGGAGGAGCAACCCATTATGGAGGCTGTCTTGCTTCATCCGGTCGTGATCATATGCGGCGAGACTGGTAGTGGAAAAACCACACAAGTACCGCAGTTTCTCTTTGAAGGAGGTTTCGGAGATCCCGATGGAGGTGCGAGGAGCCAAAGCTGAGCGAGGACATACTGACCTTTGTCCTCTAGATAACCCCGGCATGATCGGGGTGACACAACCTCGACGAGTTGCCGCAATTGCAATGGCCAAACGTGTTGCACACGAACTGTCTCTGACCTCGTCGCGGGTCTCTTACCAAATCCGCTACGACGCGACCGTGTCTCTCTCAACTACAATTAAATTCATGACTGATGGTATTCTGTTGCGCGAATTGGCCACCGATTTGTTACTGTCCAAATACTCTGTCATCATCATCGACGAAGCTCACGAGCGAAGCATGAATACGGACATACTTATCGGCGTCCTTAGTCGTGTCTTGAAGTTACGGGAGCAAATGTGGAAGGAGAAAAAAGATGGCGTAAAACCTTTGCGCTTGATCATCATGTCCGCCACCCTCCGGGTCAGCGACTTTGCGAAGAACAAGCTCCTCTTTCTGTTTCCTCCTCCAGTAATCAGCGTGTCTGCCCGCCAGCATCCAGTGACAATCCATTTCAACCGCCGGACACCCTCGGACTATGTCAAGGAAGCGATTAAGAAGACCGCTAAGATCCATTCTCGCCTACCCCCAGGCGGCATCTTGATCTTTCTGACCGGTCAGAACGAAATATCTGGTGTTTGCCGGACCCTTGAAGCAAAATTTAGCCGTAAAGCTATCGAAACCCGAAGGCGTAAAAAGCGCTTAGTGGATGCTTCGGTGTTTTTCACAGACGAACCAGGCCCTCCGAAAATGGTCGCTGCCGCGGATGGTACGCCATATCAACATCCGCTTCTCCGAAAATAATCGTTAAATGATCTTCCAGTGGTCCTGGAGGAAGAGGACGTAGATTTGGGGGTCACAAGTCAAGATTTGGCTTCAGATGTTGACGGGGCTGTTCCCGAAGAAGACCCCGAGGCATTGGATAGCGTTGACGAAGACGCCATCGATGATATAGAAGGGAGCGACTGTGAGTAAGATCTCCAGATTCGCCCCGACACGCATGAATACGTACCCTGTAGCTCCGATGCATGTCGTTCCGTTATATTCTCTTCTACCAAGTGATAAACAGATGCGGGTTTTCGAGTCACCGCCGCCTGGACACCGCCTGGTGGTGGTGTCAACCAATGTAGCTGAAACATCATTAACGATTCCTGGAATTCGATATGTTGTCGACTGTGGGCGAGCAAAGGAGGTAAGTTACTTCTTGTCGCAGGCATCGCGCTTCTCAGAGGGATTAATAGCGCAGATACGATCCCACTAGCTGTATACAATCCTTCCAGGTGAACTGGATATCAAAGGCCTCTGCGGCGCAAAGAGCCGGTCGAGCTGGGCGAACGGGTCCTGGACACTGCTACAGACTTTATTCATCTGCACTCTACGAACACTATTTTCAACAATTCTCCCAACCCGAAGTTCTCCGTACGCCCATAGAAGGGGTGGTCCTCCAAATGAAGAGTATGGGCATTGATGCGGTGGTGAACTTTCCCTTCCCAACCCCTCCCGACACCCAGGCTTTGAAGAAGGCTGAGACAGTATTGACTCATCTCGGTGCGGTGAGCAGTACGCAGCTTGTGTCCCCGGCATCTCTGGGAGTATGTGTCGCTACGATCGGAGGCAAGATTACGCAGCTCGGGAAGTCGATGAGTCTATTCCCTCTTGCTCCTCGATATTCTCGAATGCTAGTTGCCGGCCAACAACATGGTTGTTTGCCATACGTAATCACCATCGTATCTATCATGACGGTTGGGGACCCCTTTTTACACGAAGAAGGATTAGGCGATGCCAAGGATTCCGACGATGAGAACGATAACGAATTGGAGTACATCAAGAACGAACAAGTCAAGGCAAAAGAAGCTCGCAGAACGCGTCGGAAGGCTTTCTTCGAGACACAACAGGTACGGTTGGAATGGATATTTCATCACGCAGCGCTAACGCTTCATTCACTAGGTTCATGCTTCTCTGGGAAAGTCGACTAGTGATATCTTTCGAATACTTTCAGTCGTCGGCGCATACGAGTTCGCTGGGGGTGACCTCCAGTTCTGCTCAGAACATTTCGTTCGACCAAAAGTATGATGCAAGGTTTTGGTTGCGAGTCTCATTAACTGACGTTGTCATCCAGGCCATGGAAGAGATTCATAAGTTAAGAGCACAGATTTGTAGTATTGTGAGCGGAACTTTCCCTGGCGTGGAGACTGGACTTGCACAACTCCTTATACCACCCAATGAAACGCAAGTGAGCGACTTCATTCTATCAGTTGGTACACTAAAAAGTGTCTTGTAGTTGAAGGTCCTTCGCCAGTTGTTGGCTGCTGCATTCATTGATCAAGTAGCTGTGCGGAAAGATCTCGTACAAAAGAAGTCGGCCAGTGGGGTTCAGTACTCGACTGCCAGAGGTGTCCCTTACAGAGCAATGGGTGTCCAGGAAGATGTATTTATACACTCTACGTCTGTCCTGTCACAAGGCTCTCCCCCTGATTACATCGTCTTCACTGATATAGTTAGAACGACCAGACCATGGCTCAAAGGTGTGCCATCCCAAATTTAATTAGAGTTTCGTCTGACATATGTTGCAGGACTGACGCTGGTTAATCCGGCATGGTTGTCTACGCTCGGAAAGCCGACACTCTGCACCTTCACTAAACCTGCAAAAAACAGTGCAGGCGCGCTGATGACGATACCAAAGTTCGGACTAGATCAGTGGGAACTCCCGCCAATCAAAGCTTCATAGATAATATATGAATACATTATGTCCTGTGCAAAGATGATGATGTGTGCCATGTAATATCGTAGTCGAGCCTAGCGTCCTCGTGTATAGCATCACTTTTCCACGTCACGTGAGGTATTCCCTATGCACGTTATATAGCGACGCTCACCGTACCGAAGCCCGCTGCTTATCTCCGGTATGATCAAACAAGTTCTACTACCACGACTGAGCCTGCTGCTCATTTCCGTTACCATGTAGAACGAAGAGAAGATATGGATATGTTAGGAAGAATGTTGATCGTATTTTGCCGTCTATGGTTTGGGTCTCTTTGGGATGAAGATGCTACCTTTGTCCTTCTTGGGTCGTTTCCGTGGTAGCGCATTCGGTTTGTGCTCTCTTGTCGATGAAGACGCTTCATCAACATGTGGTCTCTTTGGAAGCGGGTGTCGTAAAGAATTACCGCTTGGCCCCGCAGTGGTATGGGCTGGGGTAGGGGCGGTTGGAGTAGAATAAACATTTTGCGAAAGCGGTTTAGCACGAACGGATTCAGCCAAGCTCTGCGGGGTGACAAGGTCTGCTGGTTCTACCGCTTTTGTGACCAGTCGTTGTTTGTTCGCCTTTGTTGGCGAAGCAGGCCGGGCTGACTGTACAATGATCGGCTCCGTGAAATAGGACACGTCCGCCTGTGTGCGATAAGATATTGAGAACGTGAGTTACGGTGGGTCGCGCGTAACTTACATCAGTCAACAGTGACCTGGTTCTGGCATTATTCACGATCTCTTTCCAGTTATCATTACTCCTCTCGAGAGTCGGAGCATTCCCCAAGACGAACAAGGAAGATTTCGCTCGGGTAAGAGCCACGTTCATCCGGCGAACATCTACAGGACAGGAATTTCAGTGATGCCCTCTTTTCAACGTCCATGAACCATACCAGCCAAAAAGCCAACTGATTGTACGCCTGGCCCAGCACGCACGCACGAAAGAATGATAATGTCCTTTTCCTGACCTTGGAAACCGTCGACCGTATTGAAGTGTATCTTTCCGCGAATGTCCTCTCCAAACCTCCTTTCGAATGCACGCTGCAATTCAAGCACCTGGGCGCGGTACATCGAGACAATGCCAACCCGGTAGTCGAGATCGATTGATGCAAATTCTTTGCGCAACCTTGCGTAAATGGCGACGGCCACTTTTGCTTCCGTTACGTTTTTCATTGAATGACCGACGGTTGATTCCTCCTGCCCGCGCGAGACGTTGAAAAAGCGATAGCAACCGAACTTTGGATGAGATTGCCAGGGCTGTTTGGTCTTCGCAGCCATGTCAGGTCCGTCAAGTAAACGACCTTGGTAGAACAAACGGCTAGGGAGCTGACTGATTTCCGGATGCATGCGGTACTGAATACTGTTGGTTCCTTGAGTAGGTCGATCGGACAGCCTCACACTACGCTCACCTTAACAGATGGACAGCTTCAGGACGTTGCTTTTGCAAGCGAACAAAGAGGGATTGATTGTAGTTGAATTTACATGCCTAAAAACCCGTCAAGGCGAGAGTGAAGTTATGGAAAGAGACTCGTCACCTCTTGGGAGAGTACAGTTGGTGGAAGTTGTTGCGGATCTACAAGATACTTAAGCATTCCCATCACATGGCAAGGGCCACTGAAAACCCACCTCCAACCATGATGCACTTGGGAGTATGAAACTTCAAAGGAATCAAAGAGGTCAATTCAACGGCTTGGGCGGCCTCATCGATGATGACCATCTCAAACTCCAACTGCTCGATCGACTCGTGGCCGGATCCTGCAAGCGTCGCGCATATCACGTCTGCCTCTTGCAGCACCTCCATGCGGATTCGCCTTCGCAGAGCATCCAAAGTTCGGTTGTCGGACTTTTGCTTGTCCTTCAAACGATCAAACTGTTGAGTGAGGCCCATTCGACGAGAATTCAGCTTCTTGATCTCTTCCTCGATGGCGAGCGTCCTTGCAGTATTGTTTTGAACCGTGGCTAGCTCTTCCACCTTTTGTTGTTTGGCCCGTTTGACAGACTCTATCTCTTGCCGAAGCAGGGCTATTTGTTTTCCAGCGTCGTTGGAGTCTGGCATATTTTCGCCGTTCATCTTCTGTTCCACGAGGTAATCCAATGCGATATCTCGAACACTGATGTCGATGGCCTTATCACTGCCAGTGCGGACTACTTTGATGGGCTCCCCACGTTTCTGAGTACCTCGGTAACCCTCCTTCAAACGGCTGGCTACTTCGTCGATCGCTGCGTTACTTGGGGCGCACAGAAGGACTTTCTGCACGGGACCCTTGTCAGCTTGTGTGGTATTCCGCCCAGCGTGGATTGAGGTCGTGGCTCGGGGTCGACGAGACAGGAAAGCCTCGACTAACCCACATATAGTCGAAGTTTTACCCGTCCCAGGAGGTCTTCAAAGTAGTAGTATCTGAGCAATGGGCTATCGAGATGGACAAGTTCTCTTACCCTTGAATTAACCCAAATCCTTGGACTCGCAATGAACCGAGAATAGCTCTTGCCTGGGGCTCGTTGACACGGTACATTGTCATCGCTTGGTCAATATCATGTTTCTCCGGGTGTTGTATTGTAGAGATGCGGGGTTGCATAATCGACTGAAAGGCATCATAGAAAGGAAGAGCTACCAAAGCGCTATATTCACGATGCAATGTAGCCAAGCTGAGAGAGATCAGCATCGCGAATGCAGTTACCATAAAAACAACGGTACCTAAATACCTTCTTCAAGCTCCAAACACTGTTGATTTTCAAACCGGGATCGGCCCCATTGGGTATGAAGCATCGAAGTGTCGCTTGTGCGCCAGTCTGAGTGGCTCGGTATGACTGCGCTTTGGCGAGGACCGAAATCTTCCCAGAAGGATGTTTAAGTAGGACTACATCTGTTTCTGATAGACGCCAATCCTTCTGAAGTGCCTCAGATATAGTCGCTTCCAAGTCGACGAAGTCGTCTGTGAACTGCTTCGAAGAAATCTTGCAATCGTACGATGGTCGAATCTCTTCCTTCGACTGGACGATCTGGGCCCAGCACTCGAGTAATAGGAGCGGCTCGAATACACTGAGGTAGTGGTGGTGGTCTGTGAACTTGTCTGGAACATGAAGCAACCTAGTCTGTGTTCCTTGTGTGGGAGGATCTGGGCCGTCATGATCATAATTCCACGACAAGAGAGCACGATGAAGCGCGGAAATGTCTGGTTTGAGCCGCATGGCTCTCCTACGTGCATCGTCTCTTCGAAGGAGTCGTTCCATCGTTGCATTCTTGGCCTGGTTTGTGACGTCGAGTATTCTGATCTGACGTCTCTCAGCAGGCTTCTGCACTTTGGGAGACTTCTGAAGTTTGGCGAGGGCGGCCAAACCTTTTGCATGCCCAGTATCTGCGTCGGACTCGGATTCACTGGACGATGAGTCCACCGCCTGAGATACCTTTGGTACGTCACTGCGGACGGGAAGCGGGCCATTGGGACCAGAGGTGACAGCTGTCCGTGTCCTCTGGAAAGTCGGGAATGCAGGCGTCTCTAGCTTGGATTGGTCCACGAGGGAATGTTTCGCAGGTTTCTGGGAAACCAACGGCTTGAGTATTGTCTGCACCTCTTTGCGCACAAGTTTGGTCTCTTTGCGTGCAGGAGCGGAGGTGCGACTAGTAGCAGTTGTCACCGAAATAATCTCCACGTCATCGTCATCGCCCTCAAACGCTGCTAGGGCGTCTTCGAGTTTTGCTATACGCGTGGAGTCGAGTCGAGTCCTTGGAGCCCCGTGCGTTGTCTTGCGAGCGTCGTCCACATGCTTGTTCAGCTTCGCGAGGCCGGCTTCGGAAGGTGGTACACCTGTTGTCCGAAAGCAGTCCAAGACAGTTTGGATAAGAGCAAACGACTGGTGCAGCAACTCCTCATCTGACAACCGAAGCCACCGCGCAAGCTCGGGTAAGACGGGTTGAAGATCGTTCATCATCTGCTTTCCTACCCGAGATAACTTGGTTGGTTTTTGGGCCAGCGGGGTGGACTTTTCTTCTGTGGCTGTGACGGCAGCGGATTCCATGACCCTCCACTGCGCCAGCATATCCCGGCCAAATATGAGTGCATCTCGCATCCACACTGTCATATCGGGTATGTCGAAAAAGTCCGCCCACAGGGGAGTCCGTTTAAATATCACGGTAATCGACTGCGTCATGAGGGCCCACAACTCAGGGAGTTGAGAGGCGGGACCTTTCGGATCGTTAGGTTGCAAGAATTCGTTGGAATGTAGTAAACCATCGGGGTTAGAACAAAGTACCTCGATGATATCCGTGAGGCACTGTACGAGGGACTTTGACAAGCTACATGCCTCGGTGACTTGGGGCGCATATCGAACAAATTTTGTGAGGAAGGAGAATATAGCGGAGAGGGAGGGGGATGGTAGATTGGAGAGTAATGCGCGAAAGCAATCAAGACGGACGTCTACATCGAATGCTTGCCCAACCAAAGTTTTGGCGGCAGTTTGAATGTCGTCGATTGGGGACAGCATGAGAATCATGACGTTGCTAGCAACCTCCGGGCGACGAAGAATATTGCGCAAAAATGATGGTTGATTGTAGTTGGCAAATTTAGAGATTGTCTCGACAAAACCTTGTCTCGTAGTCTGTAAAGAGCGATTGATGGCATCAAAGGCCACTTTGGCATTCGGTTTCGAAAGAATTGGTTTATATGCGCGGGTGTTCAGAACGTCGAGATGAGAATACTGGACAACCAGATTGAGGAGACGAGTAGCACCGTCCGCATCGCTCGTCTGCAGGGACTCGTACATTTTCGTCCACATGTATTCTCGCACAGCGCATACCGAGAAGACATCGGTTTGCCCAGCAAGAAATGCGCAGGATTGACTGACTGCAGTAGCAATCCCTTGCACGTCTCGCGCGAGGCTCGCTGTCACGAGATCACGAGCGGCGTTGCGAGTGGACTTCCACTTTTCGTCTTCGTAACGGCGACCAAAAGCGACGGATACGAAAGTATCGACATGAATGTCCAGGACACTGGATATTGCCTGGCGATGGCGAGCCAATTCTTCGGATTCACTTTTACGGACTAACATTGAGAGCAACTGTCATTTAATATCAGTTTTAAATCCCATCAAAGATAGCAAGCGCAAGCTGACGCGTATAGCAGCAAACATAACGACAGAGCGGACTTCCTTGAACCTTTCGTGCTGAAGTTCTTCGCAAAGCAAGTCTATAATTTTTGCAAGCACATCGCCAAAAACACCAGATTCCTTCAACGATGATAAATAGTCTCCAAACCACGAGAGAAACCAGGGTTTCTCGTCTAGGGGAAGAACCTCCTCGATTAATTTAATGTAAGATGGGTTATCCTTGATAGCGTCGAACACAACCTGGGGGAAGTCGGGTGCCTCGCCATTCCAAAGCCCAGGGTTCAGGCGCTTAAGGAGAAAAAGCATGCATTTTAATATATGTGCAAAATCTGGCAAAATATTCCAGTCGATCGCGGATGCATACGTGGAAAATAAGTATACTTACGCGGACCCGTGTCATACAAGTGACCTGTGACGACTCTTCGACAATCAGCGCCTCCGTATCGCCGCAGAATTGCTTTGGTAGGTATCTGACGAAGAACCTGACAAAATCCGAGCCAGATTTCGCTTGGGTCTGATGTTAAGGAAAACGAGCCGACGGGAAAGGCCTCTTCCTCCACTGATGGTATGTGCAATACAGCGGGATTATGTTGGCTTGCGGTCTTCGCAATGAGGCTAAATATAGTTCGAAGAGCAATCTCATGCCCAGTAACGAAGTGGTCCTCGGCCATAGGGACTTCGGTGCAACCCATCACAAAAGACCTCGCCCATTGTCGCACGGCTTGAGATTCGTCAAACATGAGAATGAAAAATCCGGGAGGTGGAACGTCCGTGGGCCAATTTGACACCGAGGGTCGAGTACGAACCAACCTAAGCACGTCGGGATCCCGAAGGAGGCGCAAATTTGAGACACTATGGTATAATATTCCAGGTGGCACGCCGCGCAAAGCCGAGGGGTCGTTTCGAGCCGAGTCACTGACTCCGGCCGACGCCAAACCGCTCTTCACGAACTCTAGCTCCCAATCGTCGAAGCTCTTGTAGAATCCCTGGAGAATGACATCCGAAAAAGCGCCGAAGTACCTGATTTCTTCAATTAGTTATGCCAAACCCGACACGTCTGACCAGGGGCAGAGGTTAAGAATGCGAACAACCCGCCTCGATCTTTTTGACCAATTGTAGAACAAGGAGCAAGAGGAACTCACGTAGACCGGGAGCTTAGCTTGACTTCGCCAAAGGCTTTCACACAAGCGCAACAGCCCGCCAGACAACCTATCAACCTAGCCTTCCACTCTTTTACCCTTGCGCTGCTGTAGGCGAACAATCTTAAGAGAAAGGTGGCAGCGCCAACGGTAACTTGATCCGCACGCGAACAAAACCAATGGTAGCACTTGTCAGAACTGTTAGACGGCACCTTCATTAGATAGTTGAAAACGGGGGCCAACACGTCGTCCGAGCCATCTACGGAGTTGACGGGAGTGTCGTGAAGCTTGATGAGCAGAGCTTTGACCTTGTCGACATCGTCGGCCGTGGTCATGAAAGAAATTGGGGTTAAAAGTGAAATTGAGCGACAGCCGGTGGAAAGGAGAAGCCTGAGGAAGAGTCTGAGAAGTGTAAGCGTCCAGAAAAGGATACTGAATAGTCGGAGCCGCGCACGTGAGTCAGCGGCGGATCGCTACTACCTCTTCTGATTCAGTCAAGAAATGGATGTGAATCATCTCAACGAACTCCTCGAGCAAGATGTACAAATTAAAGAGGTATGGCACCTCCAAATATCGGCCCAAAAATTTATAGATCCTTCCTTGAAAGAAAATCAAAGATCGAGTATCCGATCTTGACAAGAAGTCCCGTGTCATGGTAGGGCTTCTGAACAAAGTTCACTCCACCTCGACGGACGCTCGTTAGTCTCTCGTCCAACCGACACGTTGACATCTAACCCTGTTGACTTCAAGTCCCCCCGCTAATCGATTCGGTGCGACCAATCTTGCGTAGTTGTCATGACACCAATGCTGCCATCGCCGTCCTCGTCCCTCCTAACCAGTTCTGGCGTTGGAAAGAGATGTGGTCCAATTCTCTCCGTGCAGCAATATATTCTGCCGCCCTACTGGAATACCTGAGTAGTGGTTCCCTCATCACGCTTTCACAAGTCAGCGAGGTGCTTGGAAGTGAGCTGTTTGCCGTTGACTCCTCTCATGTTCGAACACTCACATCTTCTTAGTAAAAGAAGAATGGGCAGATAGATTCTCAATAGCCGTGGAAGATTATCTGCATGGGCTTATTAGCCTCGTTAATGAATTGGTAAATAAAGTTTGATGACTGCCGGTGTTTTCGAGAATGAAGAATTGGACCCCTTGACTCACCACTCTCCTAGTCACGACTTGCCGTCAATGCAGTGACGCTCGGAGACTACGAAGCACCACTTCGTATTTCGGTCTTTGTGAAAGATCTCTTTGCTGGGTTCTCGATGGTAACACTTTTCAAAGCTTTTGCGGCGAGATTTGACATGCCCTCTTTCCGGAATCAAACTAAGCTCAACCTAAAAAACGACACCTTGCGGCGTCGCTTTGACAGCCTTAAATATGATCTCAAAAAGATTGAAGAAGGTTGGCCCTCTGTCATTGGCAGCTTGTTCCCTCCCTTACTGTTCTCTTAGTTGTCTACGATGTATCACTGCGGAAATTAGCGGATTCAACAAAAATCGTTGGTAGAAAGGTGCCTTGATGTGCATAGACCCCCTTAGTTATTGTTGTTGTCTGTCGTTAACTCCGCGATCATCCTTGCTAAGAACGCTCAACTTGCTCGGTGGCCAACACAACAAACAAGGTTATAGTCGCTTGCATATTTCATTTTCGCGTTCACATATCTTCTAACCCCATTCTTACCATGGATAGAAGACGAGGTTCAACACGTCCGGCCTCGTCAGAAGGTAAGTTCCCACGCTTGCTCCTTAGGTCAATCATATGTACCCGTAACCTCGAACAGAGATAGAGTACTGGTCTCATGCAAGCAGATCACTGGGAGCGCTCTCCAACATTTATGCTAACCCAAATAGCATCGAGACAATCGGACGAGTCAACAGGCTGATAGCCATGTGGCCGACTGATGATTCACTCTCAGCCGAGAGCTACGAAAGCCTCAAGACAGATTATAAACGGTTGTTTTCCGCACTCAAAGATGTGCGCTCTAACTCTGAGAAGGAGATTGAGTGAGAACCTGTCCCCTAATATTCTTTGGCGGTAAATATAAGTTTATACTACAGGGCACTCGATGACGCCATTGAACGGGTTGGCGTTCTGATCGCACTCCGAAGGGCATCTGAGACATTGCCGCAAGGTTTGTTTTTCTCTCGAGGGACCTTTTGTGTCTTCTGACAGCTTTCCGCGACAGAGAAACGCAATAAACGCCCACGGCCACCATCGCCTTCTCCTACTTCTACTTCTGTTACTCCCCCTGTCGTTGGAACTCAACGCGCCACAGCGGCAATCCACACGCGGGGATCCACTGGACCAGCTCCTGGGATTCCGTTCTCACGAGAACCGAAAGCACGCAGGGAGGCGCTGGCGAAGCAGCTACCTTTACAGGAAGGGCGTAAAGTGGCCTTCCATCCACCTTCTGGGAAGACTGCAGATGGGAGTACCGTCGATGTAGATGAGAATACGTGGATATTAGCCGTGATTACTAGATGCATTAACCAGGATAAAAACCGGTATGTCATTTAACATTCAAGGGTAGTCTATCTTATCGAACACAATCACAGCTATGAAGTCCAAGACGTAGAGCCACAAGAAGATGGACAGCCCGGGCAGTGTTACAACACGACACTTCGGGCAATTATACCCCTACCTGATCCAAATGCACCACCAAACAGTGCAGCAAATCCAAATGCATATCAAGAATTCCCAGCCGGGTCGACTGTAATGGCGCTGTATCCGGATACGAGTTGTTTCTATCGTGCCGAGGTCATAGCATCTCCAAAGGAACTGCAGCCATCAAGTCGCGTAAGTCGAGAGTAGGAACCCGAAAGTGAATGCTAACGTCTGGATTGATACAGGGAACGTCCTCCAAGCATTTTCCGATGTATAAGCTGAAATTCGAGGATGACGACGATCAGGAGCATGCTGTACTAGCACAGTGGGTCGTGGAATGGCCTGGCTCATGATGCATGACCGATTACATGTTGTGTACAATACAAGTACTGGGACCCCGGACACTGTTCTCCGTATTTCCAGAAAAGTCGAGGATGCCGAAGAACGACGTCATGCATGTCCGATCCCCTATATAAAGCGAGTGCCACTACTCAGACTTTTTCTTTCCCCGTATAGATCATGTCCATCAGCAGACTCTTGCACGATTTTCGACCCTTGTTTCGCATGCTCGAGGAGCCTCTCACCAGGGGCACTCCCACTCTCTACAACTTTCCGTACCGCCCAGGCTCGTTCTTGGCTGACTCCTTCTTCACGTCCCCCACCACCATTCATCCTGCCCTAGACCTAACAGAGGAAGGAAATGACTACGTCCTGGAGGTGGAATTACCTGGCGTGAAGAAGGAGAACATCGACATTTCGGTCGGTGATGGGGGCCGTAGCGTTACCATCCATGGCAGGACGTTCAGCCGCCGTGCCAGTGACTCTTCAGAGCCCACCGTCGAGACCGCTTCTCAAGGCGAAGGTGTGTACATTTGACGTATATGATCGATTCGAATCATTGACGCCAAGTGCAGGTGCGGGAGCCGTTGTAAACTCCGAGACACCGTCCAATCAATTGACATCTGAGCGCCTTTACTCTGGAACGTCATCGTTCACGCGAACCGCCTGGCTTCCTCGCCCGGTCGACAGTTCGCAGATTACGGCCAAATTGGCTGATGGAATCCTCACCCTGAAGGCTCCCAAGATGGTGGATAAGGAAAGTGTCAAAATCAATGTCGAGTAATGGCAGGATATTTCAAGCGAAGTGTCCGGAAGAATGTCGCAGCTGGGCACGGATATTTTAATATTCGCTTCATCTTTCACATGTTGTATTAGGTTCATCATTTACATTCAATGTAGCCCCACTCAATCCTACTTAGACCCTCGAAACCTAGGTCGCATGACTTCGTTCTATCGTCATTGCCGAGTACAGCGCATGCTTCGGAGCAGGTGAGTTGTCCATATCCCAAATTCGTACAAGTTGTTGCCATTGCGACGTCAAGGTTGTCGTCGCTATACCCCCGTATTTCTGATGTGCAACATGTGAAGTTACGTGTGCTGCAATTCACATCCTGAACGCAGCTCCAACCCGAAACAGGTAATTACCACTCCACTCGGATTGCTGTTGGATGAGAACTGTTGACTAAGAGTCAGAGAACAGGAGTTGGGATACTCCCTTGCACCATCATGTCCATTATGTACATTGATGTTTTTATGACAAGGACGCCCCGATAAATGAAGGAGCAACACAAACACCGTCCTTCGTGCGGATCCTGTGGGCACTCTTGGTCTCGGGGTTGATCCAAGCGGCTTCTCGGGTATCTAGAGTTGTGAAACCTGGTAACGCCAGTGCAAAGATATTGGTGAAAAATATCAGGATAGGGCCATTATAATCCGTACCGGGTTGGATGGTCTCAAAAATTTTCTTCTTTGGATTCAATTGGGATACTGGTTGCGCATCTGATAGCAATTTTAGAATAAATTCAGGCTAAAGAAGAAAGGCGGGTATACTCTCGTATTCGGGGCCTTCAAAGTATACGCGTTCTCCAGGTTTTGAGCCAGGGGGTGGTTGAATCAACTCAACTCCGCCATCCTTTCCTTCTTTTGACGTTGCCTGTGAATAATGTCAAAATTCGAACATGCTACTTGGGGATCCACGCACAGCAAGAACCATGGCGAAACTTTTCACGCCACGCATAGATACAGGTTTAAGGTTACACTGGGTGAGGCAAGACCAGGACCAGTGGTTCGTCGAGGACAGTTATTTCAGAGGAAGAATCATCCACGTACAACTGCAACGAGATACTTGTCGCGCATTTCTTCTATTGGTATATAGTTGACGAGTCCGGATACCACTGTGCGGGGTCCCGTCTCTTCGCCGAGATCTATTTGCTGTGAAGTTATATCAGAGAAAAGTTAGAATACGGCTCGTGATTCGAGCCTTACTTCAATGTAAAGAGTATCCGCGTCGGGATGCTTCTTCACTAATAGAAGACGGTGAGCGTTGGCAGAAGATCTGAAGATATCATACCATCGACAATGTGGCCGACCCTCAAGTCTATCATGGACGGCACGGGTTCACCGGCATCTTCAGCAGGGGCCGCTCCACCGCCTCCCTTCCCCTTCTTGCTTCCATCCTCAGTGTGAGCAGCAACATCCTTCTTCTTTTCCTTCTTCTCCTTCTTCTCTCTCGGAGGTTCGCTAGCGTTTTCCTTTACATTTGCTGCTACTGTATTTTTCTCTCCGGTTCCCGCTTGATCGACAGGCTTTGGAGCCTTTTCTTTCTTCTTCGTGTGTTCTTGCTTTCTCTCGATCTTGGGGGCTGATTCGAAGTCGAAAGGTACGGTGGAGAATGCAGGCGACAATGTTCGCGCCGCGGCTCGTACAGATGGAAGCGTCTGTATGTGGTCGAAATAACGAGTGATTGCAGGCGTCGCATAATATTGGGCCGGCTGCAGCTGAGACTAGAGTGGAGTGAGACAGAACCACTAGATAGCATCAGAGCATGCATGGCATACCAGCGTTGAGTGAAGGGCGCCATACAGCGCGACATCAGCGGCCGTGAAGTAGTTGCTGACAATGTATGTCCGAGGGACCAGAAGTGATTCCAAGTCCTACGAGCGTCGCACGAAGGTCGTCAGTTGACATCGCATTTTTGCAAACGTGCTCACCGAGAAACGTGCGGATTTGATGACATCGCCTGCAGCAACCCTGTCTATCCAGTTCACCACTTCCTGTTTGTCGGTATCGGTCTTTCCTGTGTCTGCTTGTGCGTTCGCGACCAGATCCTTCAAGGGGGAAGGCAGCTTTGATAGTGATGCTTCGTACGACATCGTTCTCACAACGAAATATCTATAATGTGAGTAATGTGAGAGCAATCGATGTCGATGGAACAATCTACGAGTCAAAACATTCATCCCCGCAAAGTCTGCATGTGGTTGGACAGAATGAGCACGTGACGTAATGAACCCTTGCCTCTGTACAAACTCTTACACGAAACCAAACAACTACTATTTAGCCTACCCGCCGTTAGATCGCGCTAGTCGCTGGTCATGCTTTCCTGGCCACCGATTGCGAAATTTCTCTCCACTTTTTTCAGGAGAAAATCGCCATACACGACTGGTTTATAAACCTTGACATGCAGAGCATCATCACCCTTCGCCGCCATGGCACGTATTACAGCTGGCAATGGCTTGATGCTCCCCGTGAAGTTCGGCTCGAAGAAAAACGGAATCCTTGAGGAGGGTCAGTGCCGCTCAGCATGCAACGAGTTAAGATCGTACGAGACGCTGTTGAATTGAAGGGATTAGACTGAGAAAGCGATCGTTCCAGCAGAGCAACACATACCGATAATTTGTTCCCCTATGAACTACTCGATGGAGAGTACTCTTGTACAGGCCATTTGTCCATATCTCCCACACTAAATGGCTGTAGGTGACTAGTCTCTTGCATCTTTGAACGGACTCACTCTCGCCAATGTTGCAGACGATGCAACCAGGGATTGGGTCCGCGTTAATCCACAGTCCTTCTTCACCTCCATGTTCATCGGGAAATCCATCTACAACTTCGGCGATCTCTCCACGCTTGCGTAAGAACACTTGCAACGCTGATCTCGTAGGATCTGCATAAAGGAAGCTAAGATCGTCTTGTCAGAGAGAGCACGCGTCCTTTTATCATGAACCCGTTGTTACGTCAAGCATCCATAGTCCCTGCGGCCAAGTTAGATCGTTCTTTGAGATTATGTAAATCCATCACGTACTTATGTGCCCCACAAGAGAAACCGTCATTATCGTCGGGAAGTGGCGGATAACCTATGCCAGTGGAGTGGGAAAGTCAGACGGAGACTAGAACATGGTTGGGAACTTGGGAGACGAACCAATGATCCGCATCACCCAAAAACTATCATCCACCTGAGCACGAAGTTGGCGCCACTCCTCCGCGTTCATCCCAAGCCCATGTGCCATTCTGGTGACCTTCTCAGCCCTATGTACTTCATGGAGAACATACGATACTTGCGCTTCCATGACGATCATTCCCAGTTTCTTCATCTTCTCGATCCATTTCTCATATTGAGTGCGGAAATCCGGAATAGAAGGCCATTGGTTTTCTCCCCAGAGTGGTCGCGACTTGTCGGGTTTCTCTACAGGTTTGTAGAAGTCAATACCCTCGTGATTATCTGCCTTTCCGTTTGTAACGTTTTCCTTGAGTCGTTGGTAACCTGTGAGCGCAAGATGGGTGAGCCTGTCGGTAGAGGTCAGCATGACACCCGCACCCCGAGCAAAATCCTGATGTCTCAGAGCGATCTTGTCCTTCTCAGTTTCGGGTAGAGCAAAGAACTCTCGAGCAAGTCGAGTAAGCTCTTCTGCTTCAGCAGGATCCGCGTAACGAGAAATGTCCAGATAAAAGAACCCATACTCAACGCAAGCTAGGTGAAGAGCTTTGGATACTTTCTCCCGTTCCGTGGTATTGGCCAATTGATTGTCCAGGTACGGTGCGATGTCGATGATAGGTAGTTGAAATCTACGCCCAGTGCCTACCATCTTTCCGTTAGGTATGCAACGATGAAGACCTACAATCACAGCTCGGTTTGGTAGATGACTGAAATTGATAAGATAAGATTACACCCATACAATTACAGTGCGAGGAAATTTACTAGGCTGTGATCGTTAACCATGCGATAGTCGTGGATCAATCACACAAAAAAAACAGAAGCGCTAGTAATAAGAGGAACGTCTGCTCCACGTAAAGTAGCCACCGTGACTGAACCAAGGTTCGAACAACTACGCGTACGTGATTAGGTAGTTCGGTGGCTGTACGGTCGCACTCCGTTTGCTAACAGGTATAATGTAACAGATCGGGGCGTATTAGGCGATGAGTAGTGAATACATTGCGACAGGGTGGACAATGCTGAAGCTAAGAGAAAGACCCGTTTTCTTGGCGCGTGTGCTGTGAATAAATCGTACGACCTGGGTTTTGTACCATCCGCCCGAAGGCACTCTCAGAATCCTGCAAAAAGGCGCTGGCAGGCCCTGTAAACTGACCAGGCCAAGGGGAAGTAAAAGCCGGTGGCGTCGAAGTTTGAATCTCATGAGGAGATCGGTTCGGCGCTGGTAGTCGTCTCGGTGATCCTGAACCTGACCAAGGGTCGTACTCATGGGAGTATGCAGAACCGTTGGTCATCCCCAGCTCGGGCTCATGATCATCTGCGTCGTCTTGGTGGGCGGCTCTCGTACTCCGTATGACTCTCCCGCTGGAACTTCTGACTATGTTTGCCGAAGTGGGGTTGTCTGATGGATCGAATACTCCCGTCTGCCTCCTGTGTTCAACTTGTAGGGACGCGCTCGCACTCGATTTTTCCTTTCCGTTTGTCATACGGCTTCTGGACTTCAGTCTGCCATTCAGGTGATGACCAGGCAACGTTGAACCTGGAAAATTTGAATGGGTGGCCGAAGACATGGCAGGATTTGTCTCTAGGTCTTCTTTTTCTTTCGCCTTTCGCCTCTCTAATGCTCCTAAAAGTGAGACTGGTTCCGGGACTGTGTCTGAGGCGTTGAAGTACATCAATACAGGGTGCTAGTTAGAATAAACTGTGATTACCTCGAAGAAACATGAACTCCTGGTACTGTTGAGTGGAAGCCGCTAAAAAGCGATCAGTAAAAGGGGGGTGTACTGGTGATGCTAAGCTGACCCATGTCTACATAGTTGATAGTGTTTCGATGGGATGCAAATGCTTGTTGATGTCCAGCTTGAACCATGCGTTTTATGAATTCCTCCTGAGGGGTCGTATGAGCCCCTGAATCGAACAGAAGACGAAGGCCATTCGTACCGTTGCAATGGATAGGACGAAGGAGGCCTCCTTTGACATGGAGAGATTGTTTGTGATGCCTTGGAAAACGAAGGAGAAATTGGGTCAAAAGTGATCGTTTCTGGGGGAAGGCAGGAACATACCGTCCGCCTGGACTATATTCTCGACTCTGGAGATGGGAAATAACGTTGTCCCTGGGATGCGTTCTCCCATCCCTTTTCCCGCCTTCTTCTGAGCGGCGGACGCGCCGGCCCCTTGCTCTGAGTCTGTGTCAGACTCTAGTTCGTCCACCTCCGCCTCCCCTTCGGAGTCTGTGGGTAGATTATATATAGTTGAGCTCTGGGTCTGGTTGTCTGGATCGTCGTGTTGGCCATAAGGGTACAAAGAAGTGGCATGCGTCAGCACGGAATCGCTGGCATAGTATGCTGCCATATTGGCATTTGCTAGACCGCGTATATGCCAAAAACGTTGGGGAAACGAAGGTCTGAGATGTTGTGGTGAATGTGAAAGAAGGGTGGGCTTGGATCCAAGTCAAACTGTGAGGGGGGGGGAGGTTGAGAGTTCGGAAGCAAAGTAGCGCGGCGGATGCGAACCCAGGCATACAACTACATAATGCATTTCTGTGCTGTACCTGCCATCCTCGGTGCAAAACACTAATTGACTCGGCTCTCGTCCCCGTTTCGCGTTCAGGAAATATCAAGAATACAGCCTCACCGAGGGACTCGACGCAGGTAATAAAAACGCAGTGAATGAACCATATGAACAGCGTCGTCGTTCAAACTCCGCCCACGCGTCGTCTTGCATGAATACCCTTCGACGGTTCAGCAATTCCGCTCGGGTCTGCGGGTTCATATCAAACGTTGGAAAGCAGCCCATTCCAATACCACCCAATGTCTCTATCACACCTTCACCGACATCTCTCGCTGTAAAGGGCCCTCTTGGCGAAACGGTCGTCCCTCTCGAGCCATACATGCGGCTTTCCTTCCCCCAATCGGACGTATTGTCTCTTACCATCCAGGATGGTTCCATAAAGCATCAGCGTGCCATGTGGGGCACGACGCGATCACTAATACACAACGCCGTCACCGGAATGACCGTCGGTTTCTCTAAACCGTTGTACCTCGTCGGCGTCGGATACAGGGCTGCCTTGGAGGACGACCCACGAGGGACCCTCGCAGGTGGGAATGGAAAGAGGCTCAACCTCAAGCTCGGACATTCCCACAACATCTTCGTTCCTATCCCTGCTCACATCACTGCCGAGGTCCCATCAGCAACCAAGATTGTGCTTAGCAGCCCGAACAATGTCGCTTTGGGTCACTTTGCCGCCAAAATCAGGAGACTACGTCCCCCAGAACCATACAAGGGCAAAGTAGGTCCAACCAACTCCGCAATTCTCCACTCCCCGCTTACTTGGTTTAAAAGGGTGTTTTCATCGGTGATGAGACGATACGTCTAAGGGCGATCAAGAAGAAGTAGATTATCCATGCACTTTCCCTAAATACACCATTTCTTCACCAGTGAGAAACGACCGTGTCCAGTCAAAGTCACGTGTCCATCATTGATGATTTCCTCAATTGTGTGTTTTCGCATTCAGAGCCAGCCAATGTCCAGGGTAAGTGTGTATGTGCCCTCTGCGAGATCCTATCAAATCATAGCATTTCGGTTGGTTTCATCCAATGCCCCGGAATTCTGCGGGAATCGGCAAGGGGAATGATATATTCAAAATTAACACTGCCATTTTGCTTCCACCATGTCACAGGGCCGCCAGATTCAGTTACGGCGGTGCGAGATTGCACAACCTTGCCCAGCAGTTGCATTTTTCGGATTGGTACTATGGAAGAATTGATTCAGAGGTACACTATGTTGTATTCTATGTTTTGACTTTCCACTGACAGCAAATCCATGGACATCACAGAAGCCACCGAATTCATGGACGCAAGCCTTATCAAGGGCTATCTATCACAAACTCGCTCATTTATGGGCGACCTCTGTGCCAATGTGACTCGCTCATTGATATAGCCCTGGGAACACCTGCAGTACCCCCGAAATGACCGCGGGCATGAAGGTACATAGTACATGTTTCGAAAATAAGGTCATAAACGCACTGATATTCAACAACCCCCTCGACGGTAGAGGGGGATATCATTTCAGGGGAGTCATCCACGTTTCTGGTTTCAAGCGCATCTTGCAGGACACCACAAGTCAGAGTACAGACCTTAACTTATGGTGAATCCTCTGCGATCCTTCCTTCCCAGACATCCATAATAACGGGCCCCACACGACCACTGTTTGACGGTGAGAATTTTGAAACATGAGACGGCGCAAGTACACCCGATGTTGATTCAAACCGATCCTCAAGCAGGTCTGGCGCTTCATAACACACATGTAATGTCGGAGATAGAACAAACGGCAGTGCATTTGAAACCACATCAGTTCGTCACATGGGACATATCAGATCCGACAGAATTCTCAATTGTCATACCAAGCAGTTGTGTTTGGTACTTCCGGGCTTCGTGTGACTGATTCAACTAATTGCCCCTGCCTCAGGTACTAGTCCGACCCGGCGCGGCATCCGAACGGACGCGATTGTCATTTGAGTGGCTTTTGTGAGTTCCTCGAGTTGTTTGTTGTCAGTCAGGTGAAACTTTTGGAAACATCATGACTGCTTACTGCTGAGCTGTCCCTTCAGTGCAGGACAATCTGCAAAACGCAATGATCAACATGGATCACTATGAATACAACGACTCAAGTAAGTAATGACCGCGGTAGCACCTAGAATAGCTGATTAATGGCGGCAGAGTGGCGATACTTATGAATTGATTGCTATATCCAAATAAATTTGATACGTAAACCATCGCTGAACATGCACCGTCTAATGCGAGCGCCGCAGTTTCAGGGAACCGTGAAATACAAGATGCCGCGTACGGCATTAGAGTGGGCCCCATCCTCGCTTCAACCTCCTGGAATGTTCCAAGACGATCTAAAGGTCGGTGTCGACTCAGATGCTGTAGACACTCAGAGGGCCACCGTTAAGGTCATGGATGCTATGGATATCGGCAAAAAAGTGCATGGTAGGGTATTAAGGAAAATGGACTGGCATCTCCTGCCCCTCGTCTCCTTGTTGTACCTCCTCTCTTTCTTGTGAGTCAGAATACCATACTTTCTGATTGTTTTTAATCGACGAATGTCTCGCCTCCAGGGATCGGACTAATATTGGCAAGTACTACTCCACATTCCGTGGTGTCCATAGGACTTATGGCCAGCTCTTAGCCAATGCTAGAATTGCAGGCATGGGGGTTGACCTGCACCTTGTTGGGCTGAGATATAACATTGCTGCTGCAATCTTCTTCGTGAGGCGCCAAATTTTGTTCACATGTCAGGCACGACTAACGCATGTCTAGATTCCGTATAGTCTTGCGCAACCCCCATCGTGAGTGGGTGCGAGATATACCTGCTATGCAAATCTAAACTCTTCCAGAAATATCATCTTAAAGCTCTTCCGACCATCTCGATGGAGTACAGTAGTCTACTTCTGAATTCAACTTCCGATACTGACCCAGAATGCCTGCCAGTCCCTTTAATCATGATTGTTTGGGGTTTGATCATGACCTTGATGTGTCTCGTGAAGACATATCATCAACTCCTTGTGTAAGGGGCTGGGATTCTTGTAAAACTACAACTAATGTTGGTCCCACTCGTGTACAGCGCCCGATTTTTCCTCGGCTTGGCAGAATCCGGGTTATACCCAGGCGTCGCATACTATATCTCGATGTGGTATCCGCGTGCTGAACAGGCGAAACGTTACGCGATATTCACGTCTGCTGCAACTGTGGCAGGCGCTTTTGGTGGTATTCTGGCGTGAGACTGCTTTCTTGTTTGGTTTTGCATACCACTTATTGGCGCCAATAGCTATGGCATTGAAAGGATGGAAGGGTAAGCAGCACTAAAAAGTTCTTTCATTGCCCAACCTTACTTTCTCCTGCTAGGGTTGGTGGCCTTCATGGTTGGCAGTGGATTGTGAGTTGTTTCTAAATATTACAATGACTGTACTCATCTTAAGTTATCAGTTCTGTCTGGAGGGAATCCGTAAGTCTTCAGTATCACAGGACCTCGATAATTTGACTTGCATTTCCGCAGTTACGGTGATCGTGGCCCTCGCAGCCCCCTTCTTGATGTATGATGTCCGTGTCTTCATACATGCAGTCCTCCATCACTACTCACTTATGTTCAGTACCCCGATACAGCATCATTTTTGACCGAGGCCGAAAGATGCTATATCGTCGAATTGCTGCAGACAGACTCGCAGGGCCTTGCTACACATTATGGCTTCCAATTCGTTCGTCAGGCTCTCAAGGATCATAAAATCTACCTTCTATTTATTGTCTACATCTCGTACGTGGAGCAGACGTCAAACACCCACTGTTCCTGATGTTTCCATGGACTAGCTTTGTTATTCCCGGTTATGCGATAGCCCTTTTCGCACCGACCATCATCAAAGAGCTCGGGTTCTCTGCTGCCAATGCCGAGCTCCTCTCTGTCCCTCCTTATGTTGCGGGATGCATATGCGTCGTTCTTGTGGGGATTTATTCTGACAAGTATCGTCTTCGTGGACCATTCGTGCTTGGTGGGGGATTCGTCAGCTTGATAGGGTGCATTATCCTTTACACGCAAGTGCGACCCGGTGCCGCGCTTGTTGGCCTTGTGCTCGCTACAATGGGTGTCTTTCCATCTATCCCGCTTAGCATCGCATGGGTCAGCTCAAATGCCGGAGGGGATGTCAAGCGTGGTGTCGCTATAGCCATGGTCAACGGATTTGGAAATCTAGGGGGGTAAGTGATACTCTTCTCTCGCGTATGTCAGTTACTAAATCTAGTGGCAGGATATGTTCTTCTTTCATCTTTTTCGATCCGCCACGGTTCCATGTTGGTCTTGGCGTATGCATGGGCTTGTTGATTTCATCGTAGGTCTCTTCTTCATACTCCCCGATCGTGCATTTCGCTCACGGCACGTCAGAATGGTGCTGTCTTGCATTATCATGTGGAATCTTAACAGGATCAACAAGGAGAAGGAGCGGATGTGCAGTGAAGGTGGAATCACGAATGATCAGAACATTGAATTCACGGAGTATGGTGATGACAGTCCCTTGTTCAGGTATACACTCTAGTTCCCCGCCAGGTTGAACACGATTCCCCGTGCGTACTAGTTGTCCTGAAGTTTATATTGACTGACTAGTCCCGAACATTTCTACCTTCCCACTCTTTTTTTAGTAAAGAGACCTATTTATTGTTCCGTATGGCTGCACGGTGGCTGGTCGTTACACATACCTGTATTAAATAGTACTGTGTCACATTCGTGACAGTAAATGGCGTGAATCTCTGTTACATGTGCCAGAGTGATCGAGCACCCCTCCAATACTTACGGACTCCGTCTTAAGCGCTCTAACATAAGTGCAGTCACTTGTGGCAGCATTTCTGGATCGCCAAAAGATGGCGCTGCAGCCATGTGAATAGTATGATTCGTTGTGTGAGGATGGTAGATCGGAGCTGCCGCGAGTGTCGCACAATCAAAGCCCATGAAAGGCAAGACGACGGACCTTGTCATTTTCGTGAACTTTTTCGAGGAGCTGTTTTCGAAGGATTTCCGAGGGTGGTTTTACGGAGGATGTAGAGATCTGAGAGGTCGGCAGCTTGGGATAAGTGCGGACGGTTTGGGAGGCGCATGGTGGACATTGGTCACTGGGGTGTGGATGTCTTGGATTGTTAACGTCAGTGGGTGAGGGTGTCGATGGCGAGCGGGAAGGCGTCGAAGTCGAAGTCGAACTATGGTGTCAGAGCGAATCAAAAACCCGTTCAACGTGTCTAGTTCCCCTGATACAAAGTGCCGCGTCAAGGCGGTCATTCGGTTTTAGATTTTATTGGGCACCTACACGTCGTGGAACAAGACATAAGCGGACAGAAAACATGGGGAGTAAATGGAAAGGAATGGAGGAAATGCGCTAATACAACCTGTTATAATTGAATATTTTCAAGTGCCCAAGATAACCATTTCACATTAGCCGTGCGGCCCTCTGGTGACATTTCGGGTGAGCGCAACGGCGTGCTTTGTCGAGAGTACAAAAACTCAGCAGAGCTGGACACTGCTTGATGCAGTTCCTGCCACAGCTCCTTCTCCAATTTTTCCAATACCGACATGCTGATGCCAACTTTAGGGGGGTCCCACGGAAACATGATGCCATGTGTCCCAGGAAGCGTGACTTTGGTCTCTAAATTCTTACCAAGCCAGTTGCAACACCAACAACACTTCTTGCTGACAGCAATTGCCACATCTCCAGCTTCCGCCACCTCATTTATACGTCAGTAATCGAAGCTTGAGAATAAAGGGAACACACTGGCTGGACAAGCTGCTTCAACGTTCCTGGGTCTTGGACCTCTTCATCAAAAGGGTACCCTGTGAGCATTGAATCGGGGCTATAGTAGTTCAGGAGGCCCAAAAGTGTGGCTTCCGCATGAGTGCAACCGGAAAATTTGTCTCCATAGCGATCCTGGATGATTTTCGAGACAACTTGGCCATTCTCTAGCATGTCAGGGAACCGCGAGAAGAACTCGCTGGAGAGTTCCTCCAGCGACAAGACTGAGGATGGAGAAGAAGGGGGTACCTCGACAAGACCAATTGTGAGGTTGTTCAGGAGTTCAGGGAGCGCCGGGTTCAAGCAAAGATCATTCACTGCAGCATGCCATGCGGTAGCCATTCTCAGATAACGAAAGACTTGGTGGCCTTTATCTTCTTGCGGTTCCAGATTGAGGTCTGCTAGGTCGTCACCTGGTCATGGCTTGTTTAGCGCTAAACATTGAGGGTATACCAGAGACGCACTGGCTTCATCACCTACAGAGAGAATTAATGTTTGAACTGGGGCATACAAAGTCAAGACACTTACTGTTCGTCGGCATGAAAACGGTAGATATGCTAGACACCATGTTCGTCTTGGTCAGCAGACTCTTCACAACACCCGCCTTCCAGCATACGAGGGAGTAGAGAAAGCCGGTCGCTATGTTCAGTTCGTTCAATTCGTGTAATTCCTCTTCTTCTTCTTCCACCTTCATACTCCTATTCTTCTCCTTCTTTTTCCTGGCTGCCTTCACATCCTCGATACATGTGTCCACCCTGATCAGGGATACAGCCAGGAACCTGGACCACGCAAGCTTTGTTTCGTCAGAAAATTCCCACTGAACTTGACCTTCAAATAATCTGGAGTTTATTTTGGCGACCTGCCCCAGTCCAAGTAACCATTCTGGAGGATTGACCCATTCGCAAGAGAGCTCGGGAAGGCTCAAATCCGGCTGCCACTGCCTGATCACATCAAATAACCGCTTATGGCCACAAAGCCTGGAATCCTCCTTAAAACGCACTTCGAATTTACGGAAGCTTCGGGACAAGAAAAAAAGCTCAAGAGACTGTATCCGTTCCATGGGGTTGGCTGCACGAGGGTCGAAAGTTGACAGAGCAGTCAACACATCACAGATGTGTTGTATGAAAGTAGGATTATTGGGTCTGGCGAGAAAATCAAAACATTCTCCAAAACAAAGCCACAAGACAATACCCCGTCATGACCTGCTCGAGGGATCTATCATCCTTTGCCACCGTCGTCAAACGGATTTTCTCCACGAAGGATGTTGTATATGGGTTTTGGGCCACGATCAGTGCAGACGGTTTCTGATTCGGGGCAATGGAACCAGCGACTGCAACAACTTTCTTCGCGTCCTTGTCTTGTTTGTTACTGCAGGTTAGCAAGGTGGTGAAGTGGCGTAAGAAAGGGGAGATGTCTTCACGCTGTCTAGAAGGCGATTTCTGTAACTTGAATTCACGGAGTATGTTCGTAAGGGAACGGATGGACTGTCCAAGTTCTTCCTGTGTCTTAGCCGATAATCGTTCCATGGTACAATACTAGAGTGTTATTATGTAAGCATTTATACGAAGCGTCAACAACTTCCTGCGTTCGTCTCAAACAAACAGCAATGTCATCTGAACTATGTCCACCGTACGCTCCTTTCTTTGGGTTCGCCGGAGTAGCGTCTGCGGTTAGTTATGTGGTTCTCGTACGATTCAGCTGACCAACCTGTATCGACGTTGCAGATGATATTCAGCAGTACGTTCAGGCCATATACATCTGCAAACCGTGCTGATTTCGTCGTGTAGCTATCGGCGCTGCATTTGGGACCGCTAAGTCCGGCATCGGTATTGCTGGCCTGGGTACATTCAAACCAGAGTTGATCATGAAGGCAAGACCCGAATAATCGTACCCACGGATTTTGCTGACAAGGATCCTACCACACAGTCTCTGGTACCAGTAGTCATGTCTGGTATCATAGCAGTCTACGGACTGGTGGTTTCGGTGCTCATCGCCGGCTCACGTTCGTTCCCGTCAAGTCTCCATTGTGAATGACGTACTTATTCTGGGTTCTCCGCAGTACACCCCGCCAAAGACTATCCGCTTGCTGCTGGATTCATTCACCTTGGTGCAGGCATCTCTTGCGGTTTTACTGGTATTGCTGCAGGTTATGCAATCGGCCTTGTTGGTGATTCAGTGCGTGGTGCTGATTTGTTCTCTCTTGTGAGCTACTGACTTCCGAACAGTGCGTTCGTGCATACGTCCATGAACAACGAATATTCGTGTCCATGGTTCTCATCTTGATCTTTGCAGAGGTGCTTGGTCTCTATGGGTGAGTGACCGGTGACTTGATCCAAACATCAACTGAATCCATGCATTGAAAGACTGATTGTGGCACTTCTCATGAACACTCGAGTTTCGGCACTCAGTGTTTGCACTTGAAATTACACATCTTATCATACATACAACATGTGAATGATGACACATAGACCCGAATCAATCTCGTCCACTGGAACTGTCTGAGGCGCGGGATGGAGAAGTGGAACGACTCCTGGATCGGCTGACATTTCTCCGGGGAACACGTCGCCTTTCGTGACGTTCTCGTGAACGTGAAGACTCTGAACCCGAGCTTGTTCCTGAGTCAGAGTCCGATACGTTTGAATCCGACGAAGAGTCTGAGTCTGATGATGATGATGACTCAGAGCTGGAAGAGCGGCTTGATCTACGAAATCATGTCGGTCAAGAGGCGAGAGATTGAGAAAAGATGCTTACCTGCGAGCCTTTTTGCTTGGATGGCCATCTGACCCGATTGTTTTCTGTTTCTCCCTTTCCTTTTCTTTGGCTTCCAGAATCAAGTTTGCGGTGCCGCTTCTGGATGACAGTGAGAGTTGCTCCTCCATGATAGAAATCATCACACACTTCTTTTTGAATTCCTCTGGCACCTCTACCGAGGGCTTGCCATCTGCCTTGAGCTTGGCCAACACACTTGGATTCTCGAGCATTTCCGTTCGAGAAGGACGCGAAACATATGGGCGTTCTGATTTACACTGGTAGATGAAGTGGCCTGCGATGAAAACGGTCAACCTCTCCATTCGCCTCTGAATCCAAATAAACCTCACCCGTTTGGAGACATTTCTGACATACGGTGGTGGACGTCGCGCGAGGGCTGTTGTAGGACTTGCGGTGAGGCGCAAACTTGGACATCGTTTGACCAGAGGTCCGACATCGAGCGGAGTTTGGTTTCTACCTAGACGACGATCATTCTCGAGCACAAGAATGGCAAGGAGATCAACAACGATGTTCTCTACGAATCTTCATGGGGGGAAGAGCCTTTTTGCAAGATTTCCCTGCAGACTCGCTGCCCAGGCTTCCTACGTCGCTATATACCACTCTCAAAACCCGTTTCAGAGCTCTCCTCTTGACCCTGTTCGCGATCGTAGAGGTCCCTCCGGAGAAACCAGAGAAGGAAGATCACGGAGATATCGACTTCGTCGTTGCCTGTCCTCTGAGTCGCGAGCAGATCACACCAGATCAGGTTGGCCGCGTCCTCGGCGCGGTGAAGAGCATCGAGCTCGATGGTAACAGGACGTCCAACTATGCTATCAGTATCAGTCAGGAGGATTGGTTGATGCATTCCGCGCAACCTGTGCCTTCGGACCACATATATTGTCAAGTCGACGTCAAAGCATGCGGTGACGAGGAAGAGGTTGAAAGAATGACTGTCTTTCATGGCTACGGTGATCTTGGTATCATGATTGGTGCCATGGCAAAGAGTTATGGATTGTCGGTTAATCACCAAGGATTAAAGGTGATTGTTACGCTCGCATGTCACCCTCGAGCGTTCTCAGTCGATTGTTCAGGTTGCAAGTCCTCAACCAAATCCTCCAATATTTCTCACAGTTTCCCCCCGATTGATTTTCGACTTCATGGGACTATCTATGGATAGATGGATGAAAGGGTTTGAGACTGTACAAGAAACGTTCGAATTTGCTGCCACTTCGCGGTTCTTTGACCCCCGCCGGCTTCACGTTCCCTCAATGCAGACGTTTACCAAGTCTGCCCAAGATCGCAGCATGTACACTGACTTTCTCGTATGGGCTCGGGACAAAGCTCCAACCATGCCCACGTTAGAACCTCACCAAGACGCAGTCGAGGAGGCGCTTGTGACGTTTGGTAAAAAGTCGGAATGGGATGCAATGGCCCAAGAAATACACACAAGGACATGGTTGAAGAGTAACTTCAATGGAAAGCTCGTCAAAGAATGGACTGGGTTGGGCTGGAAAGGCGTGAAAGCAGTCATGGATGATGTCCGGTCTTCGGTCGGCGGAGAACGTGCACTCGTCGGGATGGAACTGGAGCAGATCAAAAACCTAGTATTGATATCGCAGAAATCCTTAAAACTTGATGCGTAGCAGCAAGTACAATGTAGTCGACCACGGGTGAAGCAAATAAGAAATCCATCTCGTCTTTGCAAGCTCGAAAATAAAGCGGCCAAAGATCGTCCCCCTTTAGCCTACCAAACATACGGGATGATCTTTGCTGGTGTTTTCTTCATATATTCAGCGTAATCATTTCCAATTACGTCGTCTTCCTGGGCTGCGCTCTCCTACGGATCCCATGAATTCCTTCAATTTATCCGAATCATATATCATACCTCGACGGGCATTTTGATTGCGAACACACCCGCAAGGACACCGAGGGAGGCAAGAGGGACATAGGACCAATACATAACCGAATAGAACACCTGTTGCAGCAGCATCACACTTGTGACAATCAAAGCGTGTCAACTGTTGTCGCGTCTTTAGTACAACTCACTCACCTATAGGCGGGGTGGCGGACAACGGCGTACGGCCCAGTCTGATTCATATTTGGTTTCTCGTGACGCTAAAGACCAAGGGAAAGGACCGCGATTAGCATCGTTCAGGGGAAATGAACGACCTTACCCCTATCATTCGCCAACGCTCGTCAGAGTGACTACGTATTCCGTCAAGAACAAATTTTAAAGAGAAGCAGGCCGCGCAGGCCGCAAGCCTGAGTGACGTCTTCCATTCTTGCCGAACGATGTCCTCTGGCAAGGCGAGCTTTAACAGCCAGGCTGGCTGCTGGAAGTTGTTGAGCACCACGGCGGTACAGTAGACTGCGGGAGGGAGGAGTGCGGCGAATCCTTGGATTGGAAGCACAAACTTGTCCAAGAATGGGTGGGACGCAGATTTTGGGATGGGGAGGTTATCTTCCTCTTCCTCGGTGACCTCAGGCGTTCGTAACTTCCAGAAAAGATACCTGAAGAAATCAGCGGTGGTGAGGACCGCTAACCCTTCGACACCTTGAGGCGGGGGCATCGCAACGTGAAGTCCAGCGATATACATGACGGTAGTAACAAGGTGATGTTGTAGCCCCTTTTTCAAGTTCTTGGCCAAAGCGCTACTATGATGAGTAATGATCATTGTCCAATCACCACAATGGAAATGGACAGTACCAACCCCAAATACAAGGTCAGGAGAATGGTAGAATGGAATGGTAATTCACGTCTTGCATCTGGTGACCCCCTTCTTCCCCCCGAAAGGGTTGGTAGATTCATGCAACATCGACCACACCGGAAGTGGCGCAATGAACGCAGGCTGATACTGCGCTGATGTCCGCATCCTCGGGTAGCGGCTTCATGCAAAACAAGGGAATCCTGCATCGACGCTACTTACAAAAAGCCCCATTTCGAAACAGATACACCCAAGAATATGGAGTCACTGGAGTCCACTTTCCTGACTGCGAAAAGAGTAAAGTCCTCAATGCCTTTCGATGTTGTGAATTTCCGTCGGACCGGGCCGGGCCAAAATTGGTCGACTGTACCTGTGCCTACAACTAATTACTCGGTGTTAGCCAGGGTTACTTTCTGATCTGACGCAGCCTTTCTAGTGCGAACCGGACCATTCCGCGTAACCAATGACCACCTGACCCTCGCTCTTTGTCAAGTTCGCTCATCATGTCGATTCCTGATTCGGACTCTGTTGGGCATCTGTCCCCTCAGCAAGCCGACATCCTCAAGGACTTCCGCGAGCAGTTGTTCGCTGAGGGTATCTTGCACGAAGGAGATTCAATTGGTACGGACGACCCAACGCTACTGTGAGTAAACAAAGTCCTTGTCTCATTGGTGTTCATGCGCAAGGCGAGCTAAGCACGAACTTACTTCCCAGTCGATTTTTGCGGGCACGCAAGTTCAATCTCAATGAAGCAAAGAAGATGATAAAGAACTGCCAACACTGGAGGCAGACTGTTTTGGGGGTCGGCATAGACGAACTCAACAAGAGGACGGACCCGTTTGATGTAAGTAACCAGTGTTGTGAGTCACATGTTACAATTGACCGCCATATTTCAAGTACCCCGGCCGTGAGCACGTATTCAAATCGTGGTCAATGTCCTTCCACAAAGTGAGTTCATCGTATCCATATGGATGTCACTTATTTCGTTGTTTGTCAGACAGACAAGGTTAGCGCAGCGTTTCATCAATATGCGCAGAGCAGTCCCTCACGTAGAGCAGAAAGGGCGACCTATGAACATACAGCACTTCGGTGGTCTAAACCTTCCAGAGCTCTACAAGCACGTCCCGCCGGAAAAACTAGTGGAATCTATTGTAGTGAATGCAGACGCTCTCACTCGCGAAGTTTTGCCAGCTGCTTCTCGCGCAGCAGGTCGTCGCATCGAACAATCCTTTGTCATCGCTGATCTCAAAGGATTTGGGCAAGTCGTGCACCTTCACAAACGTGCTTTGTAATGACACGATGTACAGCCTCTCGCAATTCTGGCAAGTGAAATCCCTCGTTCAAATGTCGTTCCAAATATCCCAAGACTATTACCCAGAGTTGTATGTGCATCACCGTGACTCTTGTTCCACCTTTTCATCCGTTCGTTGCGCAGAATGGGTCAACTTGTCGTCGTCAATGCCCCGGCTTCGTTCACATTCATTTGGTCCATCATCAAACCTTGGCTCTCCAAAGAAACGGTGGAGAAAATCGACATTCTTGGGAGTGACTACAAAGAAGTTCTTTTGCAACTTGTAGACGCTGACAATCTTCCCACTGCTCTTGGTGGAAATTGTGCGTGCGTATATGGCTGTGACTTGAGCAGCGCGGGCCCTTGGATAGACGAAAGGTTGGCGAAAAAGGCCATGGCGGAGAGAGGTGCCGGTTCCACGGCACCCAGCGAATGCAGTACGCCGACCAAGGCACCCTCCGAACGAACCTCGAGCACTGGCATTCACATTGAGGGAAACACGGAGCGCCTGAACGTGATAGATGAGAAGGTCACCAGTGGGGATTCGACAACGGTGGCGGTAACTGTAGCTCCGCAAGAGGCATTATGATACCAAAGTTGGTCTGTCCGTAGTATCCTTGGTAATGTAGGTGTCCCCAGCAAACCTCAGGGTGATCCTATAGCTGGAGAGGACAACCTACAGGACCCCATACCGCTTGCTAGAGCCTGCACCACCTCGCTACCTCCCAATCCAGCGTTCTCAAGACTCCAAACGAGGGATGATGATGATGATGATTATGCAAGGAGTAGACAATAGGCAAGATCAAAAGATCGGTATAAAATCCTGTATCCTGTCCCTGGCATCTTGAGCGATACACTCTGCTATCCATGTCACGTTACGAATCTCTTGTTCCTTTAGCTTTACGTAGCTATAGAACACGCCATACTGAAACTGTTGCATGAACGCCTGTTTGTTCAGATGCACTTCCATCCGGAAGAACCGGTCTTCTAGTTGTGCCGCGACACCGAGATCACCAACATCATGACTAGCCTGGCCTGATGAAGAGCCGTCGAAGAAGCAGCGGTACTCAGAGATGTTGTCGCAGACTTGCCGGACCTGCTCGAGGTCATCCGCTTTTGCAAGGGCGTTGTTCCCCTCGGGAAACAATCTACCGATCGCAGGGAAGAGTTTGGCACGTTGCTCCTTGGACAACTCGGTGTCAAAGGAGTTGATAGTGATATTGATCGTCCTTCGATCAGCCTCGAAAGCAAGGATGGTTTGCATCACGTCGGATGTTGGTGAACCCACTGTGCTGACGAAGTTGTAGAAATCCTCGAGGTACGCCTTGTAGACGGTGTTACGAATGATTTCGATGTTTAGATCGTCGAGGTCAGCAGCGGAGAGACAATTGCGGAAGTAGGGAGCTACGTTGCATTACGCATAAACACGCTGTTTGTGTGCTGCGATCCATGCACTCACCGAGAGGGGTTTCCACAAGGACACTATGGTAAAGCTCCTCGACGTTGGTGGCAACACACAGAGCCGGCATTGTATCGAAGACGCCAAGGGGGTGACAGCGTTCTAAGAGCTCATGTGTATCCCTTTCGTGCAATGTCCCGGTGATCAATAGTACGACATTGTCGATCATGTAGCCGTATCTATGAAATCATGGTATTAGCCCTGTCGCAGGGAATTGTAAACGTAAAGGACAACCAACGTGATATAATCAAGGAATTTGCACAGTGGCTCGACAGCATTGCTGCGGATGAAATTGAACTGGTCGACGAGGATTTGCGTTGCCTTGTCGGAAATCGTGGTTGTCGAGAGCGGGGACGACTCATTCGCGAGAAAATTCCCGTAATCGGTTGCAGAAAGTTGGGTCTTCAAATCTGGTGATAGAATGAGCACGATCGATATCGATATGTCTTTGGCGCGCTACCTTCGAGGGTTTCGCACTGTGTCAAGCTTGCATAGTGGCCTTGGTTCAGAATGCCAGCCTTGTAACCACGTACGATGCCCTCCAGAAAACCGCTGTGGACCTATACAATGATTCTAGCTTTCTGGAGCTGCAAAACAGTGTCGAGACGCACATTGAAGAACAAGCCCTCCATGACAGCGCTAGAGGTTGACTGTGGTTCACTTGTTCGGCTATGAGAGGAATATTATTCCCACGGATGCACAGCCGCGAGGAACGATGCGGCGGTAGTAGTACTCGGCGCGGGTACGCCAACTACCTTTAACCTTTACGTCTAACTCGCCGTCAAACCCTTACTTGATCTCTTCCACCAGGTTCTGACCAGTAGTCTTTGCATACCCTCAGGCGTTCGTCACCTACCCAAATTCCATTTGCAGCGTATCGATGCCAAACTGTGCCATCCAAGTCAATGTTGACTAGAGGTATTTTTCTTTCATACTCGCTCAGCATGAATGAGTGTGACCTTGTTTAGGGAAGAAGTTCAGCGCAGCCAACTCATGTTGCTTTGCAGACGCTGCAGACCTCTTCGCTCTGTTGGCTTCTTTTCTCTTGACCCATCAACCTTATTGCCCTCATATTTCACACGCAAGCCAATTTCTCAAGCCGGTTCACCGTGCCTCGCCGTATCTTGTCGATCCTTCAACCCCTGCCGATCCTTCAACGGGCAATCTCAACCCTTTCGATCACCGTAGGTGACAACCAGATGCTGTCCATCATCCCCACGTCTGACGTATCCGTCACGCTCGGACATGTGCTCACGCCGCGCTACGGGGTCTACGTACTCATCGCCGACGTCGTGGTGTCAGTTGTCATGCTCACCGTCATAGTGAGATTGCGCTCGGCGCGGATTTCTTCAATATAACCCGGCTACTGAAGAAACCGGAGTTGTTCAACGCGTTGTTATACCACCATGGGGGCACTTGCGAACCCGCACATGCTGGTGAGAAAGGACGAATGCTTGCTTGCGGAGCACGCACATGTCGGAAAAAGCAAATGAAGACACTTGGAGTCTCTATGTCGACCAGCACGCCCAATGATCCACTCTTGTACCCTGGACTATAGAATTGTGATACCCTGTACGAGAAGCTATCATCGTCGCTACACATCTACGATCTGTGAAATCAATAATGATTATTAGGATGAGTCTAGCGGAGGAAATTATGGCTATGGAAGAGTACAGTTATAGTTGCGTGTGTATGATGTAGGAACATGCTTCTACTCCACGTGTCCATAGTGTTCAGGCGGTTATACGCCGCCGCTTTGAGACGCGAACGTTTTGATACTCCTCGTCGTCATCATCATCACTGTAATCTTCCTCCGCAACGTCCGAGCCATAAAGCTGCTTCCGCTTGTCAAGGTCGACTTTGCGCAAGGTGCGGAGCTGGATGATAAGTGACTTGTGGAACTCCGTCTTCAGGGGATCGACCTTTTAGATCACCAACGCGTACCAGTTTCAAAGCCTCTCACCTTCATGACTCGCCGTTTACCATCCAAACACCTGTCCTGTCGTCGACGCCTCTCTTTATACTGCAAGGCTAGCGTCAGAGCTCCGATCAGACTCTCAAGTATTGATAGATTACTACCTTCCGCTGCTCATCCACAAGAAGGGCGGACAAGTGTTTGATCCACCGTTGCAGATTAGACTCTACCTTGCGCTTCTTCGCCTGCATGCTCAAAAGACACATCATCGCGTTCTCCGTATCGTCCACAATGGCTTCATCGTCGGAATCCGGCACGACATAGGATGTCACCGTCGCAGCCGCGGACCTCCTGGGCCGTCTCCGAGATGTTCGAGGACTTACTTGCCGTGGGGTTGACGAGTCGGCGTAGCATGTTGAGTAGGACAAAGTCGGGGGGCTTGTTTCCTTCTTGATATCATTGGGATTTACAAGGGATTTACAAGAGCGTTTAACGTCTGCGGGGGGAGCCTGTTTCGAGATATAGTCTTCTTCGCTGAAAAAGAACTCGGCTCCAATCTCGATTTCATGGTAGAGACACCAGTTCTATAGACAATATTCATTACAAGCATCAGGGCGTTAGAGACGACATGCTTACCGGCGCTCGACCTAAATGTGCGAGTAGCTTGAAGTGCTTCAGAGTAATAGGAACGTGAGTCGATGGGGCTGTATAACCTACACCAGCCTGTGAAAGATAGAGATGGAGAAGCTAAAAGTAGACGATCAGAGTGCGATTCGTGGAGACAGCATCAATTGAAGCGCACCCCAGTATTATTATTAATTACGGCATGAGTCATGAAGACTGCCATCATGGCACTGCGTGACTCGTAACTTTCCTTTGCCCACCTACCAACTGGCACAGATTCTGGTAGTACATTAACATACCAACATCTTGAGGCATCCAAGAAGTACTCACCGACAGGGAAATCCAATTTTCCATTCGCATCAGCACCATAAATGCTGTAGTAGTATGACCGTCTACGTGATCGTGTGGGGGCCATTTCGTCTTGACGGATCATGGCAGACAATGTATCCTGTCCTATCGCGCCCTACAGAGGATTCAATACGGGAACGCCATAATATACGAGGTAACGGCGAACCAAATCAGGTGCATCACCCATAGCAGACGTTTCCTCTGGTTCCTCGACGTCGACGTCGATTTCATGATGGTCCTCCTCCTGACCTTCCATTTCGGCGTTATTTGCCTCCGCTAATCCACCAGTGAGAGAAGCAGGAACCGGTGTCTGGTTTGACGACCCACTTGGATTGGCTCGCATGATCTTCAAATTATCAAAGCCTCGGCACAGCGTTGCTTCATAGGTAGCACATGCTTTTTCGTCTTCCGCTGGAGGAAGGCCATCCAGTGAAAGCGAATATCGCCTTACAGCAGCATCCGAAAGAGCGGCATGAAGAGAATGGCCCTCTGCGAGTTTGCGGAGAGTCTTGCCCTAGGACAAATGAGTCGATGAAACGTAATTTAAAAAAAAGACGATCCCACTTTGCTAGCTATCTCCAAACATTTGATCGCAACGTCTTGCACGAGATCTTGAACGTCTTTCGCACTCATTCCAATCTCTTCCTTTGCATACTCGAGTAGAAGACCATGTTTCTCTACGAAAGGGTTGATCATGATATTGAACAAGTCCTCCTTCGTCAAAGGCAATAAACCGGTTGCTTCCAATTTGCCATGAAAGGATGTGAGGGCTTCGGGCACGATAGAGAGTCCCCACGCGCCGTCAGACAGACACACAGTTAACAGCATAACAACGCGGACCATCGGGTCTGTACTGGGAAAATCCATATAGAGCTGACGCAGGACATTGATGGTGTACGCGGAGGTAATGGAACGCGACTTCACGAAAAGCTAGAAGGAGACTGAATATGCGCCTGCAGCGTTTTACTTCACAATCTCACCTTCATCAACTCGATAACCACGGGGCTGATAACGATAAGTGACTGATCGGCGGGGAATCGATCAAAGTGACTTACCCCAGCTTGAACAGCAACTCTCCCGAACGATCGAGTGCCTTGAGGGCTCGATATGCAGACTCGTTGCTCTTGGCCTCCATACATACTTCTGCCGCCACCGTACGGCTCAAAAACATTCTGCCCAGTTGAAGTATCAATATCACAATCCGTTCAGAGCAAACAGAAAGCCACCTTGGATCTAGTCGTTTCAGCTCCCGAACATTCCGGACGATATCGTCGGTTCGATCTCCGCCATTCAGCGCTTGCTTTTCAAACATTTTACGGAAAACGAAGTCACGATACTAATTAGCCAACGATGAGAGAGGGACAGAGCGTGGAAAGTTTTCAAAGTACCTTTGGATCCATCCGGAATCCGTTGGCCTCTGCAAATGGTAGTAGCCTTGGTTCGATGGCAAGTGCAATCGGCAGTTGAGCCATCAAAGGATCCTTTGAAGTTGTAATATGAGGAAAGAGAAGGACAAGGAGTCGAATCGCACACCTTCATACTGAATGGGATGAACTAGGCCAAGTCACAAACCAGACGATATCACAGAGAGGGGGGCACACCTTGTACTTGTTCAAAATCTCGCGGACATCTTCCCACTTGGTGCTCTTCAAGTCCTGAGGGAGCCTGCTCTCCTTGAGAAAAGAATGGAAAATGTAGCCGTCGTCTTCGTTCTTTCCAAGCGGTATGTCATCGAACAGCGCAGAGGTGACTTGCATGAAATGCGTAAAAACGGGTAGAGGTATCGACCTGACCCATGGGGTCTTGATAAAGTGGCTTGCAGAACGGAAGTAGTGATGAATGGCGACTTGTATGAGGTAGCGAGATACATAGGCGCCACTTGATACCAGGGTCTAGAAGGGGCGCATATATTTAGGTAGGACCCGTAATCAAAAGTAAGGAAGGGTAGAGGACGTACGTCGATGACGTTGCTGTTGAGAACCCTCCCCCTGCCTAGGGCCCAGAACATGGCGTCCATGTGACCATATCGATGGAGGAAGTAATGGGCGCGGACGTAGGGATCTCTGGAGACCCGGAGGAAGCGTTTTGAGGTGAGTGTGAGGGGTGTGGGGTCGTTAAGTTCGTAGATGATGAGATGGATGATATCGTCTGGGAGGGTACTGAGGGGATGGGACATGATTCACACCGGCGGGAGAACGTACCACATAGGCGGTCCATGGTAGGCCGCAGCGATGAAGAAAAGGCGAAAAAAATCGGTATGGACGAGGATATGAAGGTGTAGAGGAGAAGAGCGAGACGGATAAAAGTGGCAGGGAGTGCGCACTTTGTTTGTGAGGGTGGTGGTCTGGAGTGAAGCCGTGCAAAGGCCAAGTCGAAGGTACGACCATCGGACTTCCAAATTTGAGTAGTTCATCCACATCTCTCTGACGGACCCCGCAGACTCGCAGCCTCACAACCACCACCCGGAGGAGCACCCAAAAACGATGGCATTTCGCTCCTTGGTAGCCTTTCAATTATCGACCAGATCACCGATGCCGGCATACAACACTCAGAAAGTCCTCTTATAGTAACCCCTCCAAACTCGATAGGCCAACTTCCAATCCCGGACCTGCAATCGACGGTCATATACGTCAAAATTCACCTCCTCCAACCGACTCAGTATCGACACGACAGGAATCTGAAACTTGCCAAGGTCACGTATCACCGCACAGGATGCCACTCACAGCTAAAGCAAACACCGGCATCGCAGCTTCCGGCACCCCGCCTCCCGTCTCCCGGAACATGCTACGCGCCGTCAACAGGTTGTCGTTTGCGATCGTAGCAAACTCAAACACCGCATCCTCCAGTGCCTTACTCATCCCTCCTCTCATCAGGACCTCTTGCTGGTTCACCCCATGTTTGGCTGTAATCTCAGCCGGAATGACTATCATCCCTCTGGACGCATGAAACGGAAAAGCACGTAGCAGCGTTGTGATCGACTGGGCTACACCGAGATGAGACGCAGCGTGGGACAATGTTGCGGACGGCAGGTTCAGCAGCGCGAGCAGTAGGTACAGAAACGTCGAGGCCGTCGACTCGGCATGCGAGGTCATCGATTCCACGGTCAGATGCGATTGCGCATGCAACTCTTGTTCCTATGCAATTTTAGATTTTAGGAATCGAAACCAGGATGGTACACAGACTAACCCTTGCTTCGATGATCCTTTGAAAGTGGTACGGCGCCAGGCGACTCCTTTGTGTTGCTTCAAAGAGACCAAGCGCAATGGGGTGCCGTGGGGGCCTGTTCTACGACAACATTCATAAAATATAAATACGCTGGAAGCGCGACTTACAGCAAAGATGTCTTTCACGGCGTCTCTCCAAAACACAAGCCGGGCCTGCCCAAGCGTTGTCTGCGAAACAACTTCTTTTATCGTTGACAACTCGATCTATAACACCAAAACTCAGTAACTCGATAGCTCAACATCATTGTACGCACGTAGAACGCTCTCAATGCATAAAATGCACTCTGGTATTGCTTAGGGTAGAGCTGCGAGACGAGGTATCCTTCATAGTCGTGTTTTCGAACCAGATTCTTGCAATACTCAGTTGGATTCGACGTCCCAGCCTCCGAACGAGCCTTGGCGCTCGCAAAGAAGCTGCGAAGCTCTATAGGGTGGTATCGCCGCCACGCATGCACAGAAGGTCCAACTCGTCCACGGAACATTTTACATGGTAAAGTGACAAGTCAGTTGGCACACCCCCAATTTGGTTCCTTAGCCGGCGGTGTCGAGGGGACTTGTCGATTAGCCCATTTCTCAGCTTATGTCTTCCAGGAAATCTGGGCTGCAGAGGGAAGTTCTCGCCCTGTACAGACGGCAAGTCAAGTTTTCGTTCCGTAGCCTCTTCTTGCTCATGCTTCCACCCAGTGCACTTCGGATGGTGCGGACGAAACCACCACAAGCCCAACCCAAGTTCTCCCTCTACGTTCGATACACATTTCGCACTCAGGCATCCTCAGTCTCTCCGCGCAACGTCGCTGCAATCGAACACCTCCTCAGGCGTGGGATGCGACAGATAGAGATGTACGAAAGCCCTTCTATCAAGGATTGCCAGATCTCGCAGGCCATGGTAGATTGGGAACAATGCCGCAGACGCGATGTTCGGACCAAGTAGCCTTCCACCCACGCGTCACCCAGTGTATGTATTAAATATGTCTAATGCATTGCACATAAAAGTCATGCGACACTCGGGGATGATGCCTTGAGGCGTCGAGATGCTGTTTTTTCCCTCCGTGTCATGCGACGAGCGGGCTTTGGAGGTTCTGGGATCGTCAGCGGCTCCTCCTGCGACACGGAACCCTCCTGGCATAATTTCTCATAGTGCAACCGCCGTTCGTTGAGGACAAACTTGAGGCGTGCCATTGACTTGCGACACTAAACGTCACTATCGTGTGAGCAAAAGCACAAGAGCGTATGGACAATGGCATGACCGACCATGCGATCCATAGTCGACGCTGCGAGTGCCTCGGGATTTTGGACACCCAGTTTCCGTGCCTCCTCGCGCTGCGTCGCGAGCAAGTTACGTTCGCGCAAGAGAACATACCAGAGCGTATGCAAGTCCCTGAAGCTCTTCCGCCTGAGTTCCGCAGCATGCCACGGTCGTCCTACCATACCAATGAGAATCAGCCCACAGGCGACATGGATTCAGCCAAAACGGCACGTACCAGATTCAGTGAGCGACTCTCTTGCTTCGAGAGTTTCGTGTGTGACTACGCCATCCACTTCCTTTTTTCTGAAGAACGCCCAGAGACCGTGGTTTGAGTCAACATCGATGCCCAGATGCGGTCGCTTTTGAGACTTCGTGGTAGGATAGGATGCCTGAGAAGCAAGACGAGGGGTCGAGTTCGAAGTTTGTGTCGAGTTCCACCGTACTTCGTGGAAAACACGTAGGACGCGCGAAGGACACGCAGGTCTGAGGATGGACATCGAACGACGAATTTGGCTCGGTTGAATGGCGTAGGTTTTCACGGTTTCGCACGGCCACATTCGAGGGCATGAAATCATGCCCAGCGTCTCTACTGCTGGCAAAGGAAAAGTCGTGTATCATATGTCTGTCCAATATTGCCTTGTCTAACGGTATCTGGATGCCCGCGATTACATTCCTCCTCAGTGGTATCCTGTCATCGTTAAACCGAACGCGTCCTGCAGAGAAAACATTCAGATCTGGCTCTTCCTCTCCCTCATCGAGCCCCTTTCAGCAAGTGAAAACTCGCTATCATCCTGGACCATCATATACGGATCCTCGAGTGCATCCATGGTTGTTTTCAGGGATGCGTTGAATAATTCTGGCTTCTTCAGCGGGTCCATGAGCAGCCGTGTCGAGTTGAGGAAATCTGGCCCAAGACGGCTCGCCAAGCGCAGTGTCACCACCACGATAAGCATGATGAACGATACGACGATATAAAGAATGAGAATGTAGATCCCATAGTGTGACCTAAAGTCGACACCGTATATCGTGACGGGAACATGATCCGTTTGGGTCCCAATATGTGGAGACATAGCAGAGCTGTAAGCCCCGATAGCCATCCCCAGGACCGTGCTCCAGTGCGTATAAGACGAATCCATAACCGACACAAATGACTCGAGATTACCGTTCGTGGTGCTTGCAAAGTCCGAGAGAGATGTGCCCGAGCAAGTGCCGACAGGGGGGACGGTGGTATTGCAGATCAAGCTAGTAATATCTTGAGCCCACTGGCTGTCTGTTGGCATCACGTTGGGCCATGATGTTCCGTTCAGAGCAAACTCTCTGTAGTTGCCAGTGGACGATAAGGTCCCGCCCATGATGATCGCAGTGGCATTGATGCGAAAGATGGTGTTCGAGTCATACGGAAAGTCTGTAGCAACAATGGAGAGTGTTTGCTCGTCAGACCCATCGAACCACAGATGGATGGCGGAATCAAAGGCATTGGGCACACAGCTAAGGTTCTGAGCAGTGGACGGGACCGAGGAGAGCTGCTCCAAGGAAATATTGAAGCCGTTCAACATCGTGGAGAAGGAAAAGCCAATGTTCTGCTCCGAGTATGGAAGAGGTGGGTAGTAGACGATCCCCATGGGATGGGCCGTTGGAAAATTCGCACTCGTGATATTGATGAGCCCCACTGAGTCAGCCACCCCGAAACACAATGATGATGTGACAAAGTCCAAATATCCAGAGGCCGCGACGAGCCACGAAGAACCTGGTGTTACTTGATCAAAAGGGCCGAAAGGCACCGCAATGCTCCTCCAGTTTGGAATGGAACCCATTTCCCAGCTGTCATTCACAGTCAGACTTGTAGCCAATGCCAACCCCCAAACGGCCGACAGACCAAGTAAGGGAAATTCGGCGCCGTATAATAACAAGTAGCTGGCAAGGTTCCCGATGGAAGAGTTGCTGT